>JAXQQM020092499.1:0-224255 GCA_034641835.2 Pinus albicaulis
ATTGATGCATATACCAAGCGACCTGCCCATATTAAGCACCTTGTGTTGATATATGTTGCAAAATCATGGTCATATGATAAACTTTGACGTGGGGAGAAATGGTTAAAATGGAAGAATGGAGCTATTGTACGTGTGCTTCCTCGATTTAACTCAGTTCCTGATCGAGGAGATGACAAGTTTGTAGAATTTTGTTGGTCTGAGTTAGTATTGTACAAGGCCTTTCATGATTTCCATAGAGATATAGGTTGAGGAGATGATGAGATAGGCAATAATTGGGAAAAATTTCTATATAATCCATGGCATATTGATTGAAATCCATTACCACCCATTGATCAAGTAGAATCTGAAGGAGAAGAAGTTCAGAAACCACCTGCAGATTCTAGGGAGAATGAGTGGGAGATAATTTGTGGATTGTATGAGAAGAAATATATAAATTACAATGAATTTGAGATGCTGGGACGCATAGATTGTGATCGTGCACATAATTGGAACACACATTTTGTTGATGAGGTGAATTCCAATCGTGCTATTCATTTCATATTGGAAAAGTGAAAGTTGAATTTAATCTGTGCTAACCAACATGCAAAGTCTTATTCCATTGAAAGTTTAGGGGTTAAGCAAAGAATAGCATTTGATATTGTCCTTGAACATAATAGATTAGGGGTTGATAAACTACTTATGATAATCCAAGGCACTACAGGTACAGGAAAGTCCTATTTGATCAGAGCTATTAAAAATGCCCTTGAAGCCGAGTCATTTCTAGAGAAGAGTCCATTACTTCTTTTAGCTACTACAGGGGTTGCAGCTTTCAACATATCTGCAAGAACAATTCATTCTGTACTTCAAATTCCAATCAAAGACATGTCACCTTTGAAATGATCAAGTATAATAACCCTACAACAAGATTTGAAGCATGTGAAGTATATCTTGATAGATGAAATGAGTTTCATTGGAAGAGATTTGTTTCAAAACATTGATAAGAGACTTCGACAAGCTTTCCCAGAAAACGAGAAGCTTATTTTTGGTCGGAGATCGATTATATTGGTCGGTGATTTGAGACAATTTCCTCATGTTCTAGATAAACCTATATATGCATGTGAATGTATTGCAAAAGAATTATGGAACTCATTCACAACAATTGTGACCCTTGATACCGTGTTTTGACAAGATGGAAAAAGCAATCAACAAATATATTTTTGTTGTTTGTTAATGAAGGTAAGGGATTCAAAACCAACAATGGAAGACTGGAAAGCACTTATGACTCGTACAAATACATGCTTGGATCCTTCCACAAATGAGTCCTTTGATAAGGAAATACATTTTTTTGCAACAAATGATGATGTAGAACATCATAATAAGCTTTGTTTAAGAAGGCTAAATTGTCCCATTGCAGTTAGTGTTGCTACAAAAGTAAAAGGAAATTCCATGCAAATAGATGAGGATGAAATGGAACTTGAATTAATCATTGCAATGGAGCTCTAGTGATTCTTACATCAAACATGTGGACTGATGCAGGACTTGTAAATGGTGCTCTTGGAATTGTAGAAAAAATTGTGTATAAACCTAGAAAATCACCCTCAGAACCACCCACATATGTTTTAGTAAGATTTGATAATTATATGGGAGTACCATGGGATGATTCATCCCCTCAAATAGTTCCTATTACACCTATTGAAAGAGGTAGTAGAAAACAACTTCCTTTGAAACTTGCTTGGGGCTTAACAATCCATAAATCACAAGGGTTGACTTTGGAGAAAGCTACTATTAATATTGGGAAGAAAGAGAGAGAGGGTATGATGTTTAATGCAATATCTCGAGTTAAAGATATGAATGGTATAAGATTTCAAACTCCCTCTTCATGTGATCGATATGCAAAGATGGAAAAAGTAGCAGGTGTGACTGCAAGAAAATCAGAAGAAGAGAGATTGAGATTAATCACATTATAAACTATTTTTTGATTGACTATATTCTTATTATTTGAATTTTCGATCATTCAATATTCTAATATTGCATTTTCAATCATAATATATAATCTTATACATATTAAATTTTTTTAATATGAGTGCATTAGGTAACTAATAAAATTTTAAAATTAAAATGACCAGAAAAATATCAAACATATTTAGCATATATAAAATTATTATATTTATATTATCTGTATTTACATATTATTGATAAAATTAATCAAATGTTCGATAGATTTTCCTTGGCCACACATGACTAAAACCAGCCTAGATCCATCTTAACTCTGCACTCAAAAAAAAAAAGTTTGCACCTCGAGAGATTTGATCCCACTTGACGCTTAATAGATCCATAGTTAAGATGGATCTAGACTGGTAATTATTGATAATTGTGCTAGAAAGCACATGTTGTACTAAAATTTTTAATATTTTGACTAAGTCAAATTACATAAAAATATAAATAAAATAAAATAAAATAAAAAATTAATGTAATTTAATATAAATATTTTAATTTTATAAAAAAAAATAAACCATGGTATTGACCCATGGTATTGAGAAACAATGGTATTGACCCATGGTATTTATGTAAAATGTAGTCTATTTAAAAACCAAAAAATGAATAATTAAAATAGAAACTAAGTAAATTTTATGATTTAAAGCAGCATTGCTATTGATATATTGGCCATCCCTGAAAAGTGTTGCAGGGATATGCTATGGAGGACTATGACGAGTCAACTTCCAGTAATGCAAAGTCTGCAAAATCTGCGATTAGCAATCCATCGTCTTCAGATCCTTGTATTTTAATCAACATAGTGCCCGATATATTGGAGAAGATATTTCTAAGAGTGCATGTGCAGCAATATCCCCAGATCCGGAGGACATGCAAAGCACTAAAAGAGTTTCTTGATGAGAGCAAGTTCCTTGGTCGGTATATCTAAGAGCACGTTGTGGAACCCGGAGAAATGATTGTTCCGGTGAAGTTGGGGTGGAGGAACTGGTTAGCGCATTACAGGAACAGATGCAGTGGTCGGGTATCGTGCGGGTTGGGCTCCAAGCTCGGCTCCTGCTACTATCGATGCTACAATATTAGAAAATTCGAGTTGAGAGGAAATGCAGAGACGCCCGTTCCCTGCACAAGGGATTGTTTTGCCCATGGATTGAATGCGGGATTTGGCACAGGTGGTTCGATGGTGGCTTCGTGCGTACATTTCTGCGAGATAGGGCACCCGAATTCGAAAACAATACCGAAAGCCCTACCCGTCGCCGTCCCACAGCTCGTCTGACCTGCAGTGTGTGTTCGAGTACAAGGTGAAGTACATCTACAGTTCTGTTTTAATTTGCTTACTTTATGTTTTGAAATGTTAGCTTTATCTAAGTTTTGATTTTTAAGTACATCTACAGTTTTGTTTTAATTTGCTTATTTTGTGTTTTGGAGTGTTAGCTTTATATAAGTTTTGTCTTTTATTTTTTTTTCAAAGTGTTAGTTTCATGTTTAAGGTTTATCTGGTCTTTTTTAAGTTAATAATTTTTTATCCATCTATTATCATTTAGATTATTAGTTTTGCATATATAAAATTCAATGTGTATTTAAGAGAACTGCCCAAATCCAAACGGTTACAAGAAGTGACGGAAGCATCTTTTTATTCATAGGGATCCGGGTTTAGGGATCGGGGTTTATAACCTAAGTGAGAAAAATAATACATATATGCATTATGAAAAACTGAGAAAAATAATACATATATACATTAAAAGTTAAGTAGTTGATTCACTGTTTTTACTTGCTTTTCTTTTTGTGCCCTTTCCGCCATTGTTTTGAGTTTGGAGCAATTGGAACTAATGTGAATTTGCTAGGCTTCCCAAAGTTTTAGAATAGATTTTTTTATTTGAGTCTCAACTTTTTGAAATATAAACTCTTTTTATATTCTTTTTATTTTTTTGATAGTGTTATTTTTCTATTGATGTGGTGCATTGTTCTCTTGTATTTAGATGTTATTTTACTCATGGAATATGATGATTCAATTTTGGGTGTGTTTTTCTTTTTCTTGTTTTGGATGGGATGATCTTTTATGATTTATTTTTATTGGTGAGTGCTGGCTATGAGAGGTCTACAATCTTTTTTTTATTTGTGTGTTATTCATTTGTTTTGGGGATCATTTTTGCCTGTGTCGATGTTTCTTACAAATTTTTTGTTTGATATTTGAAAGTAGTATTTTCATAATTTAATAAGGTCTTTTGAGAGATTTTTATGTTTTATTTGATGTGATTAGATAAGCCTTTGTTGAGATCTATTTCTACAAAAAATTTATCCAGAGTAAATAGCTCTTTCTTTGTTATTTCAATATCTCTTTCTTTATTATTTCAAGATCAATATTTTTTCATTTTCCAAAGTTATTTTTTATTTAGCTTAGAATTTTATGGTGCTAGAAAGTAAGGGGGTGATTTAGAAGCTCTACCCAAACCAACATTGTTGAAACAACCATTTTTGTAGCATCAAAGTATGGAAGTGGTGGCTATGAGAGGTCTACCATCTTTTTGATTTGTGTGTCATCTCCTTTTTCTTTCTTGGGATCATTTTTGCCTAGATGTGTTTCACAAATCTGTTGTTTGGTATTGAAAATAGTATTTTCATACTACTTTCATAATCTAATACCATCATTTGAGAGATTTTTATGTTCATTTGACGTGATTAGGTAAGCCTTTGTTGAGATCTATTCTACACAAATTCCATCCAAAGTATTTCAAGATCAGTATTTTTTATTTTTTCCAAGTTATTTTTTATTTAGTTTAGAACCTTCTCTTTCTAGAAAGGAAGGGAGTGATTTAGAAGCCTTACCCAAACCAACATTGTTGGAACAACCATTTTTGTAGCATCAATGTATGGAAAGCATGGGGCGATGTTGTTGGAACCACCATTTTTATGGCATCAATGTATGGAAACCATGGGGTGATGAAGAGCCTAACTCTTCCCCAAATTAAAGCCCATCATTTAATACTTTCTCAAGTCTTCTTCATTATCAAATTTAAATATAAAAGAAAAATTGGAAATCTATTTTTATAATATTTATAGTAATAGTATTAAATTAAAATAATTTATTCTGATCTTGGATATTTAGTGATTTTTTAGGAAAACCTAGCATAACTTAGTTGTCAAACTAATGATGTCATCACTTATTGTTATTTTCCAATGTATATTTACTCCTCTTTGCTATAGGAGCAAAACCACCCTACCAAAATTACCCTTTGTGATTGGTTAGGGGGCAAGGTTTCACTCTTACAGGATGTTTTTGGATCTTGAGTCACTAGCTTGTTTCCTTACTTCCTTTAAAATGGGCTCTTACACAAGTACTTACACTTTTAGATCAACTTCATACAATAATACATTTTTAGTTAATAAATTGAATTTTCAAAATTAAATATATTTAATTTATATTAATATAAAAATTAGTTTAAAGACCAATATTAATAAAGATATTTGAAAATAAGTGAAATTTATAAAAAAATATCTTCTTTAACTTAATGAAAGAAAATTTCAATTAAAGATCTGATAATAATAAAGCTATTTGGAAATAATCTTTGCTTAGTCATACCATGCCTTTTCTTTGTGTCAATGAAAGCATGTATACTAATAGCCTTTCCCATTATACCATAGGATAATTATAAATAGTGTTTATTCCAATATATTATTAAAAATTAAAAAAATTGTATTAATAAGTGAATATAAAAGGTTTTCACATGGAGTCATCATTTTGATATATTATACTCATTATGCCAATAAGACTCTTTAGAGAGTGAATGGTTTTTCTCAAATTATATGTCAATAGGATTCTACAAGATGTCATTGGTTGTCCACACTATAATATCCATTAAAAATAATTGTCCACAGAATTAATGAAATAAGTCAATATATTATTTTTATTTAAATAATTCAATATATTATTTTTATTTAGCAATATAGTACAGAATTTTAATTCTAGTTGTTTGGTCAATAATTTGTTTTCATTCAAGTTTACAATTAAAAAATTTATTATATTATATATTATTTTTCCATTAGGTATATATATTTTAATAATTATTAAAATTTAATAATAAATCTACACTAATTAAATAATGAAATGATAATTTTTTTTTAATTATGCCTTTATTTTGAATATAATTTTCAGTGATATAAATTAAGGTTAAATTAAAATTATTATTTTTGTATGAGTATTTATATTTTGATTATAAATTTTGAGTATATAATAAATATAAATTAATGTACATTTATTTATATTTATTGAATATTTGTATTTGTAATTTATATAGTAAGTGGTCATATTTGAGGATTATATAGAATTTTGATGAGAATATTTCATCATTTCAATGATAATTTTGATTGAAAAAATGGGTTTAAGTTGGAAAAGTATGTTCGTGAATATCTCATTCTGAATTTAAACTTCTAGGAAAGACAATATTACAAACTCAACAATTCAAAACTACAATTTTACAAATTTTTAATGGAATTAGAAAAAAAATTGAAACAGAAAACCACAAATGTAACATATCTCTAAAACATCATCTAGTCTTGTTTATTGCTTTTTCTCCCTTACATAATTTAATCTAAAATTGTACAAGACTGAATACTTGAACTTGCTGCAAAAGAGAGGAACATTTTCATGAATTATACTTCTATATATATTCTCAACCAATGTGTTCATATGCATACTAAACTTAAGTGATTTGAGTTCATATCCATACTTATGTTTACTAGTGATTAATTATTTTTTAAGTTTAGTACATAATCTAATTTTGTTCGTTGTTATTTGGTTCTATTTTATTTTACAACACAGGTTGGATGCTTGCTGCTCATGTATGGTGAGTGTATTATGCATTAAGAATCCTATAACTGGCATTTATAGGACACTTCTTTTCATTAATGGAAGATGGAGCTCCAAACTGAAATGCATGGCAAGGTAAGGAAGAGATAATTTTAAGGTTTTGGTTGGGATGCCACTTAATACTCATAGTGAGCATGAGGAGGATCGTGATCTTGATCGTGAGGGAGATAGTTTTGTGAAAACAGTGATATATGATTCTGCAATAGATTCATGGAGAGAGTTGATAAATTGTTGTTTACATCCCCTTCAAAATATTAGAGTAGTTGATACTCATGGAATCTATTACAGAGGTGCCATGTATTGCCTATTAGAGGCTACTCAGAATCTAATCGTTTTCTGGGTTAGGAAAGAAAGATGGGAAATACTAGAAATGCAGAAACCACAAATACTAGAAATGCAGAAACCACAATGTGCTCATCCATTGGGCTTGGTGGTTTGCAAGGAACAAGTGTTAATGGCTGGAGAAAAGGACAAAGTGATAATTATTTGGAAGTTAACCAATCAAAACTCGCTTGATCAATCGCATAAAAAGAAAGGTGAATGGATGGAGATTTCTAGATCTACTGAGGAAATATTCAACCAGATTCAATACGGTGAAATGGCAATACATAATGCATGTATCCCCAGCCGTGGTGATATTGTGTGTTTTGAAAATTTGCTCAACAAGACCTCGGTGACATTTAATGTGAACACTAGCTCCTGGGGTATGTCTAATGAAATTCATGTCATTTAGGTGTATGTGTTTACAACTATGTGTTTACAACTCCAGATACATTTTGTAATGCTCTTTGTTATGAGATTGTTTCTTTAGAATTTTGTAATGTAATTTTTTTTTATGAAATTGTTTTTTTAGAAAATTGACACTTACATATTTTAAATGTTAAAGCTCCAATAAAATTAAAATTTATCTTGATACCTGAAAAAGCAGGAAAATAAAGTTTATGTAATATTCAATGAATATTTTTTTTATTAAAATAATCAATATTCATAAATTTATATGACAATTTTTTCATTAAATCATGGTGAAGTTTTATAGGTAAATTTCTACAAAATATTGGATAAATAATGGCGTATTTGAGATGTGTAATCACATAGTGGTAAAATTATGAAAAAAATGTAGAAAAACATATTATATAAAATCTTACAAATGAATAGGTATACTTTTTCATGAGTTATTTTTGTATAAATTGTAAATAAATATGTATATTTCTCCATAAGTTATTTTTATATAAATTTTAAATAGGAATGTATATGGTTTTAAATTTATTTTATTTTTTTATAAATTTAAATATTTATTTTTTATTGTGTATATGAATATATTATAAATGGAATTTTTTATCAAATTATGGAATGAAGTAGAATTATGTTTATTTATTTAGCTTGTGAAGAGGAAATGGAAGGATAGCAATGATTTTTTAGGTTATACAAGGAGAGAAATAGCTTATTTTAAATGTAAGTGGAACTCTTTTACATTAGAAATAGTCGGTCTATTCAAGTATTTACCAAACAACTTTTATTTTTTAGATGTGGTAAAATCATTAAAAATTTAAGCTAACACATCTTATAATAATTTAAATTTTAAATTGCATACATTTGATATATTGCAAAGAAATATAAATAAAAATACATTTAAGCTAACACATCTTATAATAACTTAAATTTTAAAGTGTATAAATTAAATATATTGCAAAGAAATATAAATAGAAATATAGCAAATTTTTGAAGGAACTTATAAAACAACAAACTCATAGATAACAAAAGACAAAGTAAAAAAAAAAAAAAACCTAAAATCATAATGTACAAAGAGCTATAAAAATGCTAGTGGGAACAACTTATTAAATCATTTGATATATGACTGTAATAACCCAATTTAGAGGGCTAATAATTCATTAGGCAATTAAAAATTGAGTGGGAGAATCCTAGAACTATGAAGAATATTGGAAGTCATGGGATAGGTTCAATTATGTTGTTGGCATTTAGGTAAATGATTTTACAACCTCATATTCAATTTGAAATGTATTCTTATAGGATGAATTCTTATAAGATTTAACTTTAGACCTCAATAAATAAATAAATTCAATAAATAAATTTCTTATTATAGTTCTAGGGGGTGATCAAATTTAGTAGATTTATATGGGTCATTCACTCAATAAATTCTTGAATAAATTCTTTTTTAATTTATGGACTTATTGATAAAGTTTCATAGTTTTATATAGGAAATTAACGAATGATCATCCTTTTAGAGAATTTTATATAGGAAATTTCTTATATAAGATTGCTATTTTTTTTTTTTTTTTTTGAAATGTGTTCTTATAGTAACTTAAAAAAAACTAAAATCATAATGTACAAAGAGCAATAAAAATGCTAGTAGGGACAATTTATTAAATGATTTGATAGATGAATGTAATAACCCAATTTAGAGAGCTAATAATTGATTAGGCTCTTAAAAATTTAGTGGGAGAATCCTAGCACTATGAAGAAATTTGGAAGTCATGGGATAGGTTCAATTAAGTTCTTAGCATTTAGGTAGGGGAGTTTACAATCTCATATTGAATTTGAAATGTGTTCTTATAAGATGAATTCTTATAAGATTTAACTTTAGACCTCAATAAATCAATAAATTCAATAAATAAGTAAAGTCAATAAATAATTTTCTTATTATAGTTCTCGGGGGTGATCAAATTTAGTAGATTTATATGGGTCATTCACTCAATAAATTCTTGAATAAATTCTTTTTTAATTTATGGACTTAGTGATAAAGTTTCATAGTTTTATATAGGAAATTAACACATGATCATCCTTTTGGAAAAATTAATGAGAAATATAGGAGGAAATATTGTTTGCAATATTACAAGTGAGTATGCCCACTTCTCCATGGAGCTTGCCGGAAAATTTTAGATAAAACTTAAAAGTCAATAGTATTAATTTATGTTTCATACTATTAACTTAATGTATCATGATATTTTAGTTAATAAAAAATTAGTTAAAATTTTTAAAACTAAATATATTAATTTTATATGAAAAGGAACTTGATATGAGACGTGATTATGTGGAATAAGTGGAATTTGGATGTATGACACACAAAAAAAGGAGAAGTGCAGGACTCACCTTATTGCAAGAGCCATGAAAGAGAAGGACCGACGTGGAAGGTTGACTTTGCTTCTTAGACATGTAGTTGAGATTTCTACTAGATATCTCCACGAGGATGATGTTGTGGAGAGGGGAGGCCTAATTTCTTCTCCTAATGCAGGACAAGGAAAGGATTATGTAGGTAGAGACCCAGTTAGAATTGTGGAATATTGAAGATATGCTATTAGCATATATTATTTTCAATTGAATCGAATTCAATCTGATACTTGGGTGGATGAGAGCTAGGGAGGAAACTTCCCAGCCCTTGCTTTATAGTAGACCTTTGGAGGTGGGTGTGTGTAGTGCCTTGATGACATGGGAAGGATTGCACCACCCTCACAAAGGGGCCTTTGGGGAAAGGCCCCACACATTGATGGGTGATGCTTCGATGGATGGAGTCGGAGTGGGTTCAAATCCTGTTGGATCCGCATAGTAGTTAGCACACCATTGGGTGAGGTTTGGGTTTTTTGGGCGGATAAGTTCCAAATTGTTGCCTCCTCAATGGCTACAACTAGGCCTAGTTTTCCAAAATTTGACTTTCCATAACTTTGATATACGAACTTGGATTGAGGTGCCATTAGTGTCATTTGAAATCTTGCAAAAAGATATTTAATCCAACCCTAGTTCCACTTCAATCCAGTGAATTCTATTTTTAAGCTCTTCCAATGCCACTTATGAATTCTGAGCATTTCTGGAGCCACCTTAATCATTCCAACCCACTAATGAGATTTTGGGCCACCAAAAAATTTATTAGTTAATTTCCAGGTGAGGGAATTCCTCTCTCACTTTCTCTTTTTCAATCCAACGAGCCTTACTTCCTTGAAACCAATACAAAGGTACTCCACACCTTGCCGTCATGAAGTCCTAGTCTTCTTGTCAAGAATCAAATCCTGAGGTAGCTTCTCCAATTATTCAGGTGAAAATTCGTGCACTGTAGGAACATGTCCAACCACTTCGGAGTCTATGATCAAAGTGTTAGACATCATTTTGTCACCATGAAATCTGACTATCAGTATGGGTGTATCATCATCCATATTATGCTCCCTTAGAGGTAAAAAATAATCGTTTTCCTGAACCAAGTCTTGGAAACTCAAGAAAAGCTGTTTAAAACCTTTAAAATATTACCTGTGCACTTTTTGTGACCATTACCTGCACATGCGATGATACTTCTTCTATTAGCCATGGCGATCGCCGCTCTATTCGCCACCAAAAACTGCGCACCCCCATAAAAAGGAAGTAAACACGAAAATGTTACTTCTATAAGCCTATTTGGTTGAATATTCTCCCAACTTGAAGCCTCTAGAGTTGCGTCAGTTCGAGATATTACCCTCTAATCATGGAGCTTATCCCTTGGCTAAAAGTCCATTCATTTGAGGTATTATCACCCATTAAATTGTTAAACATTTCTTGATAGGGTCATATAGGTCACTAACCAAATGGATAAGGTCTCCTAAGCAATTTTATGGCGGTATACGAAAAAAATTGCATTTTAAGCCTATACTACGTTTTGACATCACCTTCATTTATGCCATTTCATGTCAAATCAGTCCCATACCATGTCAGTTGTCATTCCCCATGAATTCAAACTCAAAAGGATGAATCTGCCAATTTTTTAAATTTTCGTAGCGTCTTACACAGGAAAAAAATAGAAAATGCTACGAAAACACCTAATAATTTTGTAGCGAATATGAGGATTTCTCTATTTTTTGACATTTGAGTAGACAACATGTCTAGGAAAATAGAGAAGTATTTTAAGAAATTGAGAGAGGTTATTGTCAATAACGTATCAAATAACATTAACCTCTTTTACTTTTCTCAAAAGTGCTACAAATTAGGAGATATGAGAGTTTTCGTCTTGAAAACGTATTGATATACAAAAACCTCCTCCAGTTTTGAAAAATCTATGAAGGACTCGGAAATATGAGTTCATTTCTAAACACAAATTCTACATTTTTTAGGAAATTTCGTAGCGTGCTTCAGGCTTGAAGCGAGAAAAACTACAAAAATTCTTGTAGGTGATTTTTTGACTTAAAATCCAGTTTTGGCATGTTTTTCAAGGTATAATGACATAATGAAGGTGTTGGAAAAACAAATAAGTAAAGAAGATTGATGGAAGAGCCATTTTTCCCATTCTACTAAAACTCTCGACGAAACCACCTAATGACACTATGTTTTTGTAGAAAGGAGCTTTGGGTTGTATTTTTTTATCTTGAAAGTGTTTTAAAAGGTCATATAGCCACATGTAAAGGTCAAATATAGTCAGAGGAATTTTTCTTTTCCAAGTTTAGTCTTCGACAAAGTTATCCAACTCATCAGTTCATCATGGAGGCATTATCATGTGTGATGGCAGAAGCTCCTTAAAAGTAGGAAGACATGTTTCATGAAGCCCTCCTAACATTTTTTAAAGGCTCATGGTAGCAGAAATTCAAGTTGATTGGAAAAAGTGTTTAAAACAGAGGCGCTACGAAAAGTTGCTACTAAACTACGCTATGAAAATTTCTGTACATGATTGTTTTAGTAATCAACTTAAAGTTTGATTTTAGACCAAATGAAAATGTATTTTGGAAATATGAAAGAGTTTTTTCTTCGGCACGGGGCCGTCTACAAAAACCTCTCTCATTTTTTGCAAATCCATCAAGGTTTGGAAATTATATACTCATCGTGGAAGCTTGTTTTTTAGAATTTTCACTGACGAGATTTGCGAAAAAATTGTAAAATTCAACTTAGAGGAGATCCAGCTCAAAATCCACATGGCATAATGACACATCAGCACTCTAGTGCACTCAAGAAATTAGTTTGTTGAAGTTGATAAGGGTTATTAAATTGATTTTTTGAACTATTAATGAAAGAAGAGTACTTTTTGTATTCAAACTCTGCAAAACAGATATATCCCTAGGAAGTCTTCAAGTAATGGAATCATTTTTGAAATAGGTATTTGAGGTGGGAATTCGAAGCTAGAAAGGTGGAAATTTTTTTTATGAGTCCTCACTCTATAAATTAGATATTTTTAGAGTTAGAAAGGGTTGGAAGATGTTACTTGTGACTACTACTATTGTAAATTGTTCTGATCAGTAATAGACATTAGTTGTGGGATTTCTCTTTCACGTGAGATTCATTTGATGTTTTTATGAAGCTTGTCTTATGTATCTTACTACTTTATTCAATATATTAATGTTTGAATACTCAGAATTCATGCTTCTCATGCTTTGAATTCCTTTAAACATTAAACTATTATATATCTTCCTCAATATCCTCCTTTCAATATCTTAATGTTCATTACTCAGAATTCATGTTTCTCATGCTCTAATTTCCTTTAAAAATTTATCTATTGAGTAAATTTTGTGTGTGTTGTCCTTTCAATTAAATATCTACATGCCTCAACTTCCATAAGGAGAGCCATTGTTATTGAGTTCCCTAGCACTGACTCCATAAGCCCAATGGTAGTAAACCTTCTACATTTTCCACCTGCAATCATATACAATCAAGTCATTATCATAGAGTTAGCCATATAATAGATTTTTCATAAAAATCCATTTCATAGGTTGAGAGATCCCTCTCATAGTGATGAGGCTAATCTTCAGTCAAAAGCTGGTTTGAAATAGTTACTCCAAATTGACCATTGTAGCAGCCCAACGGGACTCAATTTGGTGATAACAGGAGGATCTCATCCCTTTCTTCATGGATCTGAAACTTCCTTAACCACTCTATAAATTGAGCTGAAGTTTTAGGTTTGAGGGTACAGGTAGATACTGATTTGAGTAGGTACTCGTAGTGGTGAGTTCATAGTAGATTTCGAATTAGAAAGTTTTGGTTGTACATTGAAGATCACACCTTTATGCACAAGACTTCATGAAGGTAATTCTAGAGAGAAAGGATTCTCAAACCAAACAAAATGATTGCGCAGACGCATGGGAGAAATTTGTACAATATCAAGGCTCATGTTGTAAGTTATCTCTTTTTTATTTCTGATAATACTTATGGATCTCTTTTTCTCTTTTTCTTGTTTCTAAATTCATTGAAATGACGTCAAAACTTAGATTTCTTGAACACTAAGTTGAACTAGTATTTATGATTATTATATACTGCAGGTGCTTTGATCCTTTGCATTTTTTGTGATTGCAGGTTCATCTTAGCACTAAAGGATTTCTTTGGAGTGAAAGGTAAAATTCTACATCAAACGTCTCGATTGAAAGGTAGGAGCATAAGCTCCTCATTTCTAAGTTATAATAATCTAAAATGAAAATAGTTTAGAGAAAGGGGCATTCAAATTCTTGTTTGTTTGGGGTACTAGGGAGATCAATGTTGTCCGCAAGAGGGATTAATCCACAAAACAAATTGGTGAATCCACTCGGGAAGACAAGTTTAGTTTTCTTTTGTTCTATTTGGTTTGACATTCTAGCTTTCCTAGTTTAAATTTTTTAAGTGTGGTTGGGTATATGAAATCCTAGATTATCTAAGTTAGAAAGCATTAAATTTATTTCTTCTAAATTTTCTCTTCCCTGCGTGGTTTTCTATGCAAAACATAGCGGCAACCTGCACAAATTTCCAGTATAGTTCAGTGCGCATGCACATTGGTTTGCACTAAGAAGTTGTACACCCACTGGGAAATTTTGAAAAAATGAATATTTTCTCTTCCAAAGTGACATAACCAAATTTTTAAAGTTTAACCTGATGTATACAAGCTATCAAAGTCTTTCTATTAACTCCTCCTTAACACCTTACAATCTTGTTTTATAAATTATCATTTTTACATAATTAGGTTAGGGTTTTCCCTACTTTGCTATTGCTATTTTTGGAAGATAGATTCGTTTGGCAAAGATCACTGGTTTTCTGTTATTGTCTTCTTGAGCCACCAATATTATTACCAGACTTACCTGTTTGAGTATTTTTTTCTTACTTGATTTCAAAAAGGAAAAGCTTCTAGATCAGTGAAGTGTGATTTGTCTCAAACTAGTCTTTCATGATTTCATTTCTGCTAGTTCAAGTGGAAACAATTTTAGTTTGCTTACAACTAAGTGAAATCATTAAAAGACACTCATAGGTATCTTAGTTAGGATTGATAATTATAAATTTTATTTTCTTTTATTTTTTCTATAATTTTTAGGGTTTTTAGAAGTTTCTTTCTTTTGAAAATTGTTTGTTCATCAAAATTGTAGCTTTTTGGCTTTATAATCAACAAAATGTTTCATCACAAAAGAGATATTGGTCATGCTTGGAAATGAAATTTTTTTCTTGATGAAAAATAAATCTTATTTCAAGTTTTAGGAAGCTTGTACTTTTTGAGTTCAAAAGTCCTTCAACTTTACCTTAAATGGAAATTCATCGAAATAAAGAGTTGCATTACAAAGAATATACATGTTTGATAAGGATCCTGGATGTGATAGGTTTAACATAGGCATTATGGCAAGGGGTGATTGAAAAATAATAATGGAGATTCTGTGGCCCAAGGTAGAAGTGTAAAATGCAGCTTGACGATAGTCATAACTATTTATGATGGGGAAATCCCAGGAGTCGGTAGGATGTACAAGGTTGGTATATATTGGTTATGAATGTCATGGTTGCTTATGTGTGAGGGTGTGATACTCCAACCAAGGGTGACCAAGGACTACTACCATGGGAGAAAAAATGGATGGGTGAATGGGGGACATAATGCACCGTTTGCGGTCTTTGTACACTTACCAAAAGAATGAATTAATAGGGTTTGGTTTATACAAAACACAGAGGTGGGTGCCCCAAAAAATGAAAGTGTTCACTCACTGATGATGTCCGGAAGGTGTTTTGCTAACGAAGAATTATGAATTACGGATAAAAATGTTCCCTAAATGTGGTGATATGCATTTAGAACAACAAATAAAATACTTTTTTGATACTTTCTCTAAGAGTAAATAGACACACAGAAAGATAGAGGAACTTACTTGTGATCCAAGCATTTCCTATTATCCTTCTGTCGCTCTTGTTGTAGCTTCCAATCCAACTTTGATCGATAGACTAGTTCCTGCAAGTATAAACACTAAACAACAAAGAGATTGCAATATAAAGATGCCTATTTATCTCAATTAGTTAAAATGATTAAACATGAAACATTATATTAGTTAACAATCCATCATATGAAAAGTAGAAACATAAACAGATACATATATGGGAAAATGAGCAGCAATCTTTAATAATGGATAGAAGGGGGAGGTTACAACCAGCTGTCGATTTGATGTCACTAGCTCGAGCATCATCTCAACATCATCACAATAAACATCTCACCAACAACATAGCACTCCTCTCACTCTCTAAATTGAGAATCCAACAACGTTTATTTACTAAATTTATTCCTTCCCTAACACTAGAATCTATGCTCAATTTATAGGGAAACTCATGGTAGTTTCTCAATCAGTGACTTTCTAATAATAGGAAACACATTTTTCCAAGCTCATAGGTGTTAGACAGACACATGGATTCAAATTTTGACACATATGGACTCTTCTAGAAGGCATTGGCCATGTGGAGATTCCGAAACAATGATAATATTGCTCCCATTTGACCAACGCACTCTTGAATGTCGCGAAGTTCTTTACAGAGAACCCTTGAATGGAGATAGCTGCATATGCAAAGAAATTAGTCCCTTGAGAGGCTGCGTTGGGGAGATCATAAGTGATATAACATATACTTCAAACCTTGGAAACCTTGCAATGGAAGTCATGGATGGTTTTTTCTTGTCTTAGGGCATGTAGCAACTGAAATTATAGGGGATGATAGACCCTATTTCATTGGTCCTAGGGATGATGTCCAATTTTACTAGGTCATTGGCAATGATGCCCAAATTTAACTATAACAGCTGCCCCCTAAAGCATGAAGTAAGAATAATAACAATATTTTTTGAATGAGATGGTTTACGATGTGATGGGTTGGCACTGAAGAGGAGTGGTGACCTGCATCGATATTACAATACATTACATCATGATATATCCTCTTGATCACAAATATTTGAGGGAAGGCAGTCCCATTCTCAGCAAATAAACTATCTAATAAAATGTACATTGTGCAGAAAGTTGTTTACATTGGAATGTTGCCCGATATAGAAATGCCTATAGATATAGGCCCATGTTTGGATGACGATCCGAATGTAAGGTCACCGTACAAATGATGTGTACAAAAATCCTGAAATTGTAGCCTAGATGGCTGAAACTAGATCTGGTGTCTTCTTATTTCGTTCACTCAATCATTTGGGTACAAGTCTAGCCATGCAAATATCTGATTTGTAGTTGAACATGGTAATACATCGTTTGATTAGCAGCCAATCATGTGAGCTGTTAACAAATGCGAGAGAACCACCATTGAAGTTAATGGATTTCAAGGCACTGCAGTACATTTCGTAAGGCATGAATACATGATTTAATGTGTTATCACCAAAATCATACCTAATTGGCTACTGATCAGACAACTTCAGTGTAACTATTTCAAACCACTTCTAACTAAAGCTTAGCCTCTTCAGTCTAACAGGGCTCTCTCAAGGGGGTTTATGATAGTGGTTAATGATAAAAATAGATGGCTAACTCTATGATTTATGTATTGTTTTTATATGTTTGCAGATTGAAAAGATGAAGGCTTTCTACCATTGGGTTAAGGATTCAGTGACAAGGATAAAGATGACAAAGGCTTTCCTTGTGGAAGTTGAGGCTTGTTTATATTTCATGGAAATAATAAAACATTCAAGAAAATCCCAATAACTTGAGGTTCAAAGGAATTCAGAGCATGTGACACATGAATTCTGAGTAATGAGACATCAAGGTATGGAAAGTAAAATACTCAACTCACCATAGCTTAATACTTAAAGGAAGCGAGAGCATGAACAATCATGAATTCTGAGTAATAAGCATTAAGACATTGGAAGAAAACATCTCAAAAGATAGGATAGAAACTCATTTAACCATGGCCTAATACTTAAAGGAAGTCAGAGAATGAACAATCATGAATTCTGAGTAATAAGCATTAAGACATTGGAAGAAAACATTTCAAAACATAGGACATAAAATCATTGAAATATAATAAGAATCTCAGGTGAAGAAAATTTGTATTGTTATTGTATATATCAGAAACTCCAAAGATTTACAATAAAATAGTCTGCCCTAATCATATTTCCAACCCTTCATACATCGAAGTAATCACTACTTATAAGCATCTAGCCTTTACATCCAATCTGCCAAGTGGCTAGATCATTAAACTCTATTACTCACACCAAATCTAACCACTAACTAGATATTTCAAACTAGAAATGACACCTTTCGAATTAGGAGTTAGAGTCCTACTATGACTCAAACACCTACTTATTACATTTTAATCTAAATATGATCCAAATATTCCTTGAAAGGAATCATGTCTTTCAGTCATACTGGCCACAAACAAAACATTAATACTCTGACTATCTTCATGAAACTGCTCTACCTACTGTTAAGGAACTGTCAGTTTGATGATATGGTAGCATAGTGAGCTGGTATCTTCGAACTGTATCCATAATAAAATATCTTCACTTAGCAATATTCTGATCTGATACCCTTTATCATTGCCCTGATACTCTTTATCATTCCTTATGGAGAACATATTTTAAATAGTCATTTACCCATCACCTTCTTCCAAAAATTGACCTTGCTGTCAAAACAAAGTTTTGAGCTACTTTCATAGCGAATTTCATAGCAAAAATAAAAAAGGTCATCTGAGATAATATTATGCTATTCTTGACCATTGGAGGGTGTTAAGTGATCAAAAAAATTTAAATACAAGCCTCAAAGTTCCTCAACCCTGTCAGTTTAGGTGCCTTAAAACCAAAAAGAACTTTTCAGAAATTCCACAGCAAAAACTGGGCTTCAAGCCTGGCATGCACTGCAGAATTGCGTAATTACTCAGAGACTTGACAAAATTTAGTATCCATGAAAATACCTGCATGTAAAGTATGATAATATAAGACAAAAAGGTCTATTATTCATTGTTACCTTCTTATTTACCAGCAGTTTCTTCATGAGCAACTTCAATAGTTTTTTCCATACCTCCTCTTTCCAAACCTTTCTTCTCTAATTCTGTCTTCATCATCTCCATATTTACTTTCAACTCTTTGACTTGTCTCTGAAGACTTTTACTCTCTGCCTGTAGCCATAAATTCCTCTGCATTGTGTGTGTCATCATGATGCGTAAAGGTTGTGATTTCTTCAACAATTTTTTGGCCTTTCCAATCATTTTTTCAAAATGAGTAACCTAATCATTCACTTTATTTTCCACCTCATATATCATTTTTCTATCTTTCTTGTATCTTTTCAGCTCTTTCTCTGCTTCAGAAAACTCTTCCCTAGCTGATTTTAATTGTTCTTCAAGAAACTCTTTTTTAGTTTTCTCTATGATTTTTTCCTTTCCCTTTCTTTTTTTGACTGTTTCTTCCTTATATTTAAACTATCCCTTTTGAAAATCTGCCTCAGACTCCTTCTGAATATTTCTTTTAGATTGACCTTTCTTTTCTTTAGTAACCTCTGTCTCAGTAGGAGATATAACTATGAATTATTGCACTGCTTCCCTTTTTTCTTTATCTTGCCTCTACTACTTATTTCCAATTGTGATAGTCTCAGAAATTTGTGATCTAGTAAAAGGATTTCTATGTTTAAATAGAAAACCTAAATCCTCTAATGAAAAATCTAATTTCCTGGCCATAAGGCCCGTCCCTTTAATCTTGGATCCTTCTACCTCAGTTTCTTTCACTACAGGGGTTTTTGCAATGTCTATAGCCTATAAGATGTCTTCAAGCCTGCCTTTACCTCCAATAGTTTTCTTTGTGCTTCCTTTAGACATTTTTGATGTAGGTTTAGTCTTGCTATTTATGACATGTTTTTTAGCATGCTTATTAGTTGTTTGATGTGGTTACGCCTCTTGGATAAAATTAGCTTCTACCTCCACGTCTTTACCTGTAGCTTTTAAACCTTCTTGTTGATTCTCTTCTAATTTTGTAGTAGTATTCAGCTCTTGCCTAGGAGAAAGAGTTTTGAGTTTAGAGGCTTTCCTTGGGGATAAAACATCCATTTCATACCCATTCATAAACAATAAAGATGCCCAGTGTCTGTCTAGTTTATTTAATTCTTCGAGTACTAGTAATTTCATCAATCCATGGTGAAAGATGGAAGTTTCGCTTCTTTCAGGTCTACCTTGCACTTTATCTGCCATTTTTCCAAGGCTTCTGAAAAGGTAAAAAGGAATATCTATCAGCTTTTTTCCCATAAAATTAAGCAACAACTTGAAGTGATACATGTAGATTTTACAAAATGTTCCTTCACACGTAAAGTATTTCTGTATGACTGCCAATAAATTAGAGTAGTTATCTTTAAGGCAAGTTCTGGGAATCCCTATAGTCATATTTATCCCTACATGTTCAGGCTTTATATAATCATCACAAATCTTTAAATCAAACTTTGTAGCTTTAAACCATTCTTCTCCCATCCTAGGGATCCCTGTTGCTTGAGAAATTCTCTCAGACGAAACTAGCACATAAAGAAATCCAACCTTTGTAGATGTCCCTTTGAAATTGAGTACAAAGTCTTTTGATACATGTTTCTAATGACCTTGCAACTTTTGACAGAACTGAATGCAGCCTTCTCTTGTAAGAATTTCTACGAAATTTGGATCTTCCATGATTAATATTGGACTTGTAGGTTTGTACCTGAATAATAGGCCTCCTTTATTTTCTTTCTTTGGTGCAGCCATTTCTTCTTGTTTTGTAGCAGTGGCCTTCTCTAGATATTTACACATGTTTAGTAAAATCCTTTAATGACAACGAGTTGTTATGGTAAAAGAGGACTGACATGACAGAGGGTTTCTAAGGGAAATGAAAATGATAGCAAGATTCTTTGGTAGCATCTTACAAGAGTGGAAAATAAAGCGTGAGGAATCAAGGATTGATTTTAAAAAATGAGATGAGATTTATTAAGAAAATGGTGGTTGATGCCAAAACATGCCTAAGAATTTCAATGATAACCGTATTCTGACAGCATGACCTTGAAACCGTCAAATTTTAACAACTCATCATTATGCAAAAAACCGTTATAGGATGACACACTTTCGTAGTGCATTTAGCCTTACAAGTGTTAGTTTCGCTACAAAATTACTAGGTGTTTCCACAACAAAATCTATTAATTTTGTACCAAAATCACTGCGGACTGAGAATTTTTTTGACATGTGGCCAAATTTGAGATATAAGGTTGATTTAAAGTACCTATTTCAGATTTTTTCCTTTGATATGACTTGAGATCATTCCCTAACAACTTAAAAAATCATAGAATCTTATACTAATCATGAAATTTATCATTTCATGATGGTATGCTTCTAACCAATCTAAATACAAACTTGACACATTTCAAGTTATTATTTTGAAAATTTATGGTGTGATAACATAATGTCAAACGTGAAACAAAATATTTCGGTCAAAAGTCCGAAAGCGAGGATCTTGTCGATGCTGCCTCATGGTACTGGAAGATGATGTTTCTAAGTAAACTTCCTAGACGATGATTTGACGTTGATAGGAAGTTACTTTATTGCGAAATTGGAGTTACTAATTTCAGAGACAAAATGTGACTTGATATAGCAATTTTCAGGGATGACTGTCATGAGAATGAAGGTTTATGAGTATTACAGAAGATGAGTATTCACTAGATGACTTCTCTTGAACATATCGATGACACTGAGATGATTTGGTAGCATTGACCCAAAACCAAACTGAAGGTATGATGAGCCATAGGTATGAATGAACCGTTGAGAATATTACCCAACCCAAACAGTCACGATGATGGAGTGAAGTGTCATGCTCAAGAGCGACCTCCTACAGTAAAAAAAAAATTTCACTTTCCCAAATTTTTCCTGATCATTTTTCGACCAATACCTCTTTATTTTTTAACAAGCTTGAGGAGGATAACATATTCTTGATCTATAATTCAACCCTTCGGGTGAATAATGTATCGCTATTTAATAATTTAACGAGTCTAGCGATGAATGAAACTTGATTCTTTCCATGATCAAAAAGCCTGTTGCTATTTTATCTTTTAACGAGCCTAATGACAGTGACAAACAAGTCCTTTTTCATATTTAGAGAGTTTGAAAAAGAGGAAAAAATAAAACTCCATAGGTAATTTTTTGTAAAGTTGTCGATCAGATTCAAGAAAGTGTAAAATAATATCTGAGAGAACCTCCTAGTCATGTTCGACTAAGGCATTCCTTTTTCGTGAATAATCTGTCTTAGTCTGGAAAAGGGTCAAACTTATACCAAGTAGATATCAATTCATTAACTTTTATGAGCTCAAAAAGACAAGTACTAAAAAATATTTTCATATTATCAGAGTCTAAAAGAGCTAAAAGAGTACATGAGGGGTTCCATTTTCGTTGTTATCAAAGATCGAAAAAGAGATAAAAGTGCTTCAAGTCCTCTTTAATTTTTATCAAAGCTCTAAAAATAAGGATAAAATTATGCTTTGTGGTCAAATCATTCTTGAAATAAATGTGTACGAATAATCTTTTCATAATTTGCAAACCTATTCAGAACAACATCAAATGGATTAAAAATACATGTTTCATGATAAAAAATTAATAAAATTGTAGTAACAGTAATAAATATGATTTTCAAATAATTAAATTACTAATTAAAAGATTTTTACTATTCATTTTTACCATTTGAAGGTTACCATTTTCATTTTGGAGCTCTAAACCTGTTTTTTACCCTGAACTTCAGCTGTTGATTGTGATCGATTCTGTGCATGGGTTTCATCACCGTTTGATCCAAGTTGGTGCCATAGACCCCCTATTTCTTTCAATAGTCATTTCATTGCAAATTTTTAGGGATTTGGGCCCCTTAGGGTAAATTATTTTTCTAGAGAGAGTAACGCACCCTTAGGCATCGAAAACTGCATTGGAATGCACTCAAAATGAGGCCTAGGTGCATATGCAATGCACTTTCTGTTGACCAAAACTGATTTGTGAATTGATATTTGTGTTGCAGTAATTCAAACAGCCATGTCTTCTCATAATAATGAGATGGAGGAAAATAACTTTGAAGAAATGTGTGATGAACAAAGAGAAGATAAAAGAAAGGAGAAAAGTGAACAACAAAGAGAAACAAATAGAACATATAAAAGAGAATATGCAAGAACATATCAACAAAGAAAGGAGCGAGAAATGAAAACTGCAGAACAACAAGAAGAGAGAAGAGCACGTCGAAGAGAATATCAAAAAAATTGTCGGCATAGAAAGAAATTAGAAATGAAAGTTGGAGAACATGAAGAACAAAGGATAAAGCATAATGAAAAAGCACGAGAATATTGAAAAAGAAAGGCACAAGAAATTTCAACCGCGGAACAAGAAGAAGAGAGAAAAGCAAGCAAAAGAGAATATCAAAGAGAATATCGAAAAATAAAGATAGAACAAATAATAGAAGAAAATGCAGAACAAAGAGGAAAAGGACAAGATAACCCAAAGGAAATAACACCTGAAAAACATGAAGAACAGAGAAAACGGAAAAGTGAAAAAAAAATATCATATCGACAAAGAAAACAATATCTGAACAACTCATACATGGTATAGGATGAAGAGGAAAATCCTATGAAAGAAACATGTTTAAAACATATTGATTCCCAACATCAACATGAAAGTTTTGTTGATATGAATATTTCACATCGAAAATTTCGTGATAGGATTGATCGATTGGCTGATGTTCAAATATGTCATGTGTGTGAAGAGAAGTATTCTAGAATTCAAGTACATACGAAAAACATAGGTACAATGTGCATGAGCTGTAAACGAGAATGAAGTCATCATATATTTTCAGCCGATAACCATATGAATCTAGTAGAACAACCTAATGTTCTTGTAGAGCTCAGACAAGTCGAAGAGATGTTGATAGCACGTGCAAGTCCAATTTTGTAGGTTATGCACTCAATAGGTAGAGAATAAAAATATAGAGGAAACGCCATTAGTTTTCCACAAGAGGTTAGCAATCTTGCCATGAAGTTACCTCGACATTTTAAAGACTTGGATTTGATAATTGTTGTGTGGAAAAAAGGTGCAAAGGGATCAAGTTATGATTTTACTGTCAGGAAATAAATTGTATTACATGCATTACACTATAAGATTCATAATGATCCATATTATCGTGGAGTTAAAGTTGATAATGATGCACTTCAAGAAATACCTGAAATTGCAACAGGTGTATCACATATGATTAATGCTATTACTTTGCCAGAGAAAGATAGTGACACTGAATTTGCAATGTTGGAAGGGGTTCCAGGGATTGACGATGCATTAGATGGCTCACATACAACTTAAGGTGGATCCACCTTAACTCTAGATGGATCACAATGAAGTTGGTTTATTTTTCAGTGTAAGCACACACAATTATTAACAATGTACATTAATATGATGATTTCTAATCCTATTTTATTTCTTACACTAGATGCATTGATATAAGTGTAGATGTTGGTTTCAAATCCTATTTTATTACTTGCACTAGATCCATTGATTTCAATATAGATGTTGATTTCTAATCTTATTTGATTACCTGCATTAGATGCATTGATCTTAGTGTAAATGTTGTTTTGTAAACTTATTTGATTGTTTGCATTAGGTGCATTGATTTCAATGTAAGCACACAAAATTATTAACAGTGTACATTAATATTTGTGTTATAGTAAATCAACCTATTAATATTGAAGAGAAAGAGAGACAATGTATGATGTTTAGTACAATAGTTCAAGCTAAATATTTAAATGGTTTATTATTTCAATTGTCCTTTTCATATAATCGATATGAAAAGATGACAAAACTAACAAGGGTGAGAATAGGAATAGAAAAAGAAAATAATTTGAGATTGATCACAATAAAGACTATTTGTAATTGACTACATTCTTACTATTTTCATTTTCTATCATTCAACACTATTACATTGTCACTTTGCATTCAAAAAATTATTCCATCATTAAATTTATTAACAATATTTCTGATCTCAAAAAAATGAGGTAGCTAAGAAAATTTTAAAATTAAAATGACCAGATAAATATCAGACATATTTAGCATATATAAACTTATTCTATTTATATTATCTGTATTTACATACTATTGATAAAATTAATCATATTTTCGATAGATTTTCCTTGGCCACACACAACTGAAACCAGCCTAGATCCAGCTTAACTCTAGATCTATCAAAAGTCGAGAGGGATCAAATCTCTCTAGGTGCAAACCTTTCTTCAAGTTTTGCACTCAAAAAAATAGGTTTGCACCTCTAGAGATTTGATCCCTCTAGGCGCTTGACAGATCCAGAGTTAAGATGGATGTTAAGATGGATCTAGGCTAGATCCATCTTAACTCTAGATCTATCAAACGCTAAGAGGGATCAAATCTCTAGCTGAGGATAGATCACAATGAAGTTGGTTTATTTTTCTTAGGTACAATGTGCATAAGATGTAAACGAGAAGGAATTCATCATAGATTTTCAGCCGATAAACATATGAATCCAGGAGAAAAACCTACTGTTCTTGCAGAGCTCACACAAGTCGAAGAGATTTTGATAGCACGTGCAAGTCCAATTTTGCAGGTTATGGACTCAATAGGTGGACAATACAAATATAGAGGACACACTATTAGTATTCCACAAGAGGTTAGCAATCTTGCCATGAAGTTACCTCGACATATTAAAGACTTGGATTTGATAATTGTTGTGTGGAAAAAAGGTGCACAGGGATCAAGTTATGATTTTACTGTAAGGAAATAAATTGTATTATGTGCATTACAATATAGCATTCATAATGATCCATATTATCGTGGAATTCAAGTTG
Organism: Pinus albicaulis; assembly: GCA_034641835.2. Lineage (NCBI taxonomy): Eukaryota > Viridiplantae > Streptophyta > Pinopsida > Pinales > Pinaceae > Pinus > Pinus albicaulis. Next base: position 25,804 of record JAXQQM020092499.1, read on the forward strand.
ATAATGATGCACTTCAAGAAATACCTAAAATTGCAACAAATGTATCACATATGATTAATGCTATTACTTTTCCAGAGAAAGATAGTGACACTGAATTTGTAATGTTGGAATGGGTTCCAAGGATTGACGATGCATTAGATGGCTTACATACAACTTCATTTGCATCAAAGCTTCCAAATGCTACAGGAGAGATTGATATTATTCGACAGTGGGTAAACAACCCTAATGTAGAGGAACAACCTAATATAGAGGAAGTGCTTAGTTGGCCTGGAATTGTCTCATCTCCAATCAATGAGTATAACATTGTGGGATTATTTGATATGGAATTTCCATCATTGTTCCCAAAAGGTGAAGCAGATTGGTTGCAAGCACATGAGAGACATCTCCATCTTCATGAGTATGCAAAGCATCTTCTTCGATATCGTGATAACAGGTTTGGAAGGCACCCACGATTTAGATACTTTTTACTCAATATCATCATGAGACATCGTGCTCAAGCTTCGTCTGTAGTATTTGTGAAGAAAAATATGACATATTTACCAACAACAATGGAGGAGTTACGAGAACATTTACAAAATATTCCAGATTCACAAATTGGAGAAAGATTGATGCGACTTGGCACTATACTAAGAGGCACACGTGCATATTGGAATAAGTGTCGTGCTGAGCTATCAGACATGGATCAACAAATTGGGAGTCCTACAATATTCTTTACATTAGGTGCGGCAGATATGCAATGGCCAGATTTACATAAATTAATGCCAGGTACATGTCCTAGATATCCAAGGGAAGCGATGAAATGGAGACGTCAAAATGTAATTGATAATCCGCATATTGTAGGACATTATATGCACTTAAGACATACAATGTTTCGAGATGAAATTTTCGAATGTTATCATCAAGCTACAGATTATTGGTGTCGCTATGAGTGGAAACATCATGGGTCTCCACATGTGCATGGATTTCTATGGATAAAAAATGCTCCTAACATGGACATTTTGAATTGGGATGATCCAGTGCAAGTTAGATTTGCAAAAGAATATTTTGATGAATGTGTACATGCAATGAATCCACGTGATTGACATGAAAGAAATATTCAAGTTAGACACAATATTGATGATCATCCTTGCTTAAAAGACACACTACAAATATTTCAGTCTAATCCTATGATTAATTATGAAGAACTTCTTAATTGTGTTGAGTGTCACATCACTTGCAATGAGAGATCATGACTTCGAAAGAAGGCAGGAAGATTGTTATGTCGATATAAGGCACCATGGGATTTATGTCAAGAGTCCAAACTTTATGTCGATGATAATGGAGAAAAAAAGTATGAACCGAGACGAAATGATGATAGATTGAATACACACAATCGTGAAACATTGATGATGTGGAGGGCTAATATTGATTGTCAACCAGTTCTTTCAAAGCGCGTTGTCATTAATTACATAGCAAAATATGCAACAAAATCTGAAAAAGGATCAGAAACATTCCATAATATGTTGATGCATGTTTCTTCTATTCAAAATCCAAATGAACCAGCAACATGTGCATACAAGAGTTTGTTGTGTGAAACTATTATTGACAGGGATATATGTGCACAAGAGACATGTCATTTGCTTCTAGAACTCCCTCTTTCTAAATGTAATCGTCGATTTGTGGTTTTGAATGTTGGTAGGAAAGTTTTCAAACAAGTACAAATTGAAACATATGATGCCGATAATGATAATTCCCTTATTGATGCATATACCAAGCGACCTACCCATATTGAGCACCTTGCGTTGATAGATGTTGCAAAATCATGGTCATATGATAAACGTCGACGTTGGGAGAAATGGTTAGAACAGAAGAATGGAGCTATTGTACATGTGCTTCCTCGATTTAACTCAGTTCTTGATCGATGAGATGACAAGTTTGTAGAATTTTGTTGGTCTGAGTTAGTATTGTACAAGGCCTTTCGTGATTTCCATAGAGATATAGGTCGAGGAGATGATGAGATAGTCAATAATTGGGAAAAATTTCAATGTAATCCATGGCATATTGATCACAATCCATTACCGCCCGTTGATCAAGTAGAATCTGAAGGAGAAAAAGTTCAGAAACCACCTGCAGATTCTAGGGAGAATGAGTGGGAGATAATTTGTGGATTGTATGAGAAGAAATATGTAAATTACAGTGAATTTGAGATGCTGGGACGCATAGATCGTGATCGTGCACATAATTGGAACACACATTTTGTTGATGAGGTGACTTCCAATCGTGCTATTCATTTCATATCGGAAAAGTGAAAGTTGAATTTAATCTGTGCTAACCAACATGCAAAGTCTTATTCCATTGAAAGTTTAGGGGTTAAGCAAAGAATAGCATTTGATATTGTCCTTGAACATAATAGATTAGGGGTTGATCAACTACTTATGATAATCCAAGGCACTGCAGGTACAAGAAAGTCTTATTTGATGAGAGCTATTAAAAATTCCCTTGAAGCCGAGTCATTTCCAGAGAAGAGTCCATTACTTCTTTTAGCTCCTTCAGGGGTTGTAGCTTTCAACATATCTGCAAGAAGAATTCATTCTGTACTTCAAATTCCAATCAAAGACATGTCACCTTTGAAAAGATCAAGTTAATGACCCTACAAAAAGATTTGAAGCATGTGAAGTATATCTTGATAGATGAAATGAGTTTCATTTGAAGAAATTTGTTGTAAAAAATTGATAAGAGACTTCGACAAGCTTTCCGAGAAAATGAGAAGCTTATTTTTGGTGGGAGATCGATTATATTGGTGAGTGATTTGAGACAATTGCCTCCTGTTCTAGATAAACCTATATATGCATGTGAAGGTATTGCAAAATGATTATGGAACTCATTCACAACAATTGTGACCCTTGATACCGTATTTCAACAAGATGGAAAAAGAAATCAACAAATATATTTTCGTCGTTTGTTAATGAAGGTAAGGGATTCAAAATCAACTATGGAAGACTCGAAAGCACTTATGACTCGTACAAATACATGCTTAGATTCTTCCACAAATGATTCATTTGATAAGGAAATACATTTGTTTGCAACAAATGATGATGTAGAACATCATACTAAGCTTTGTTTAAAAAGGCTAAATTGTCTCATTGCAGCCAGTGTTGCTACAAAAGTAAAAGGAAATTCCATGCAAATAGATGAGGATGAAATGGAACTTGAATTAATCATTGCAGTTGGAGCTCGAGTGATGCTTACATCAAACATATGGACTGATGCAGGACTTGTAAATGGTGCTCTTGGAATTGTAGAAAAAATTGTGTATAACCTGGAAAATCACCCCCAGAACCACCCACATATGTTTTAGTAAGATTTGATAATTATATGGGAGTACCATGGGATGATTCATCCCCTGAAACTGTTCCTATTACACCTATTGAAAGAGGTAGTAGAAAACAACTTCCTTTGAAACTTGCTTGGGGCTTAACAATCCATAAATCATAAGGATTGACTTTGGAGAAAGCTACTATTAATATTGGGAAGAAAGAGAGACAGGGTATGATGTTTACTGCAATATCTCGAGTTAAAGATATGAATGGTATACGATTTCAAACTCCCTTTTCATATGATCGATATGTAAAGATGGAAAAAGTAGCAGGTGTGACTGCAAGAAAAGCAGAAGAAGAGAGATTGAGATCAATCACATTGTAAACTATTTTTGGATTGACTATATTCTTATTATTTGAATTTTTGATCATTCAATATTCTAACATTGCATTTTCAATCATAATATATAATCTTATACATATTAAAAAATTTTAATATGAGCGAATTAGGTAACTAATAAAATTTTAAAATTAAAATGACCAGAAAAATATCAAACATATTTAGCATATATAAAATTATTATATTTATATTATTTGTATTTACATATTATTGATAAAATTAATCAAATGTTTGATAGATTTTCCGAGAGGGTTATTGATAAAATTAATCAAATGTTTGATAGATTTTCCGAGAGGGATCAAATCTCTCGAGGTGCAAACCTCTCCTCAAGTTTTGCACTCAAAAAAAGAGGTTTGCACCTCGAGAGATTTGATCCCTCTCGACGCTTAATAGATCTATAGTTAAGATGGATCTAGGCTGGTAATTATTGATAATTGTGCTAGAAAGCACACGTTTTACTAAAATTTTTAATATTTTGACTAAGTCAAATTACATAAAAATATAAATAAAATAAAATAAAATAAAAAATTAATGTAATTTAATATAAATATTTTAATTTTATAAAAAAAAATAAACCATGGTATTGACTCATGGTATTGAGAAACAATGGTATTTACCCATAGTATTTATCTAAAATGTAGTCTATTTAAAGACCAAGAAATGAATAGTTAAAAATAGAAACTAAGTAAATTTTATGATTTAAAGCAACATTGCTATTGATATATCGGCAGACCAATTAGCACAGGTCAGGGAAAAGACTTATTCCAATATGCAGGGATATGCTATGGAGGACTATGACGAGTCGACTTCCAGTACTGCAAAGTCTGCAAAATCTGCGATTAGCAATCCATCGTCTTCAGATCCTTGTGTTTTAATCAAGATTGTGCTCGATATATTGGAGAAGATATTTCTAAGAGTCCCTGTGCAGCAATATCCCCAGATCCGGACGACATGCAAAGCACTGAAAGAGTTTATTGACGAGAGCAAGTTCCTTGGTCGGTATATCGAAGAGCACGTTGTGGAACGCGGAGAAATGATTGTTCCGGTGAAGTTAGGGTGGAGGAACCGCTTAGCGTGTTACAGGAACAGATGCAGTGGTCGGGTATCGTGGGGGTTGGGCTCCAAGCTCAGCTCCTGCTACTATCGATGCTACAATATCAGAAAAAGAGGAAATGCAGAGACGCCCGTTCCCTGCCACAAGGTATTGTTTTGCCCGCGGATTGAATGCGGGATTTGGCACAGGTGGTCGATGGTGGCACAGGTGGTCGAATTCGAGAACAACACCGAAAGCCCTAGCTGTAGTCGTCGCACAGCTCGTCGACTGTGCAGTGTGTGTTCGAGTACAAGGTGAAGTACATCTACAGTTCTGTTTTATCTGCTTAGTTTATGTTTTGAAGTGTTAGCTTTATCTAAGTTTTGATTTTTAGGTACATCTACAGTTTTGTTTTAATTTGCTTAGTTTGTGTTTTGGAGTGTTAGCTTTATATAAGTTTTGTCTTTTATTTTTTTTTCAAAGTGTTAGTTTCATGTTTAGGGTTTATCTAGTCTTTTTTAAGTTAATATTTTTTTATTCATCTATTATCATTTAGATTATTAGTTTTGCATATATAAAATTCAATGTGTATTTAAGAGAACTTCTCAAATCCAGACGGTTACAAGAAGTGACGGAAGCAACTTTTTATTCATAGGGGCCGGGGTTTATAACCTAAGTGAAAAACTGAGAAAAATAATACATATATACATTATGAAAAGCCATTGTTTTGAGTTTGGAGCAACTGGAACTAATGTGAATTTGCTACGGTTCCCAAAGTTTTAGAGTAGATTTTTTTATTTGAGTCTTGGCTTTTTGAAATATAAACTCTTTTTAGAATTTTTTTTTTTTTTGATAGTGTTATTTTTCTATTGATGTGGTGCATTGTTCTCTTGTATTTAGATGTTATTTTACTCATGGAATATGATGATTCAGTTTTGGGTGTGTGTTTTTCTTTTTCTTGTTTTGGATAAGAGGATATTTTATGATTTATTTCTTGGTGAGTGCTGGCTATGAGAGGTCTACAATCTTTTTTTTTATTTGTGTGTTATTCATTTGTTTTGGGGATCATTTTTGCCTGTGTAGATGTATTTTACAAATTTTTTGTTTGGTATTTGAAAGTAGTATTTTCATAATTTAATAAGGCCTTTTGAATATTAATATACATTTATTTATATTTATTGAATATTTGTATTTGTAATTTATATAGTAAGTGGTCATATTTGAGGATTATATAGAATTTTGATGAGAATATTTCATCATTTCAATGATAATTTTGAGTGAAAAAATGAGTTTAATTTGGAAAAGTATGTTCGTGAATATCTCATTCTGAATTTCAACTTCTAGGAAAGACAATTTTACAAACTCAACAATTCAAAACTACAATTTTACAAATTTTTAATGGAATTAGAAAAAAATTGAGCAGAAAATCAGGCTAAAAAAAGTCAGAAACTAGTTTCTTTAGACTATATTGCAACTCAGATCTCCCACTTACCCTCTTTATAGAAACCACTTTTTAAAAATGTGTTATTAGTTATTCATGTTAAATAGTTGTTATTTTCTATACATGTACCAACCAAAAATAACAGAAAACCACAAATGTAACATATCTCTAAGACATCATCTAGTCCTATTTATTGCTTTAGCTCCCTTAAATAATTTAATCTAAAATTGTACAACACTGAATACTTGAACTTGCTGCAAAAGAGAGGAACATTTTCATGAATTATACTTCTATATATATTCTCAATCAATGTGTTCATATGCATGCTAAACTTAAGTGATTTGAGTTCATATCCATAATAATCTAATTGTGTTCGTTGTTATTTGGTTCTATTTTATTTTACAACACAGGTTGGATGCTATAACTCGCATTTATAGGACACTTCCTTTCATTAATGGAAGATGGAGCTCCAAACTGAAATGCATGGCAAAGTACGGAAGAGATAATTTTAAGGTTTTGGTTGGGATGCCACTTAATACTCACAGTGAGCCTGAGGAGGATCGTGATCGTGATCGTGATCGTGATCGTGATCGTGAGAGAGTTATTTTTGTGAAAACAGTGATATATGATTCTGCAATAGATTCATGGAGAGAGTTGATAAATTGTTGTTTACATCCCCTTCAAAATATTATAGTTGATACTCATGGAATCTATTACAGAGGTGCCAAATATTGGCTATTAGAGGCTACTCAGAATCTAATCGTTTTTTGGGTTAGGAACGAAAGATGGGAAATACTTGAAATGCAGAAACCACAATGTGCTTATCCATTGGGCTTGGTGGTTTGCAAGGAACAAGTGTTAATGGCTGGAGAAAAAGACAAAGTGATAATTATTTGGAAGTTAACCAATCAAAACTCGCTTGATCAATCTCATAAAAAGAAAGATGAATGGATGGAGATTTCTAGATCTACTGAGGAAATATTCAACCAGATTCAATACGGTGAAATGGCAATACATAGTGCATGTATCCCCAACGGTGGTGATATTGTGTGTTTTGAAAATTTGCTCAACAAGACCTCGGTGACATTTAATGTGAACACTAGCTCCTAGGGTAGGTCTAATGACATTCATGTCATTTATGTATATGTGTTTACAACTGCAGATACATTTTGTAATGTTCTTTTTTATGAGATTGTTTCTTTAGAATTTTGTAATGCAAATTTTTTTATGAAATTGTTTTTTTAGAAAATTGACACTTGATATTTTAAATGTTAAAGCTCTAATAAAATTAAAATTTATCTTGATACTTGAAAAAGGAGGAAAATAAAGTTTATGTAATATTCAATAAATAATTTTTTTATTAAAATAATCAATATTCATAAATTTATATGACAATTTTTTCATTAAATCTTGGTGAAGTTTTATAGGTAAATTTCTACAAAATATTGAATAAATAATGGTGTATTTGACATGTGTAATCACATAGTGGTAAAATTATGAAAAAAATGTAGAAAAACATATTATATAAAATCTTACAAATGAATAGGTATACTTTTTCATGAGTTATTTTTGTATAAATTGTAAATAAATATGTATATTTCTCCATGAGTTATTTTTATATAAATTTTAAATAGGAATGTATATGGTTTTAAATTTATTTTATTTTTTTATAAATTTAAATATTTATTTAAATAATTATTTTTTATTGTGTATTAGAATATATTATAAATGGAACTTTTTATTAAATTATGGAATTAAGTAGAATTATGTTTATTTATTTAGCTTGTGAAGAGGAAATGGAAGGATAGCCATGATTTTTTAGGTTCTAAAACTATACAAGGACAAAAATAGCTTATTTTAAATGTAAGTGGAACCATTTAATATTACAAATAGTAGGTCTATTCAAGTATTTACCAAAAAAAATTTATTTTTTTAGATGTGGTAAAATCATTAAAAATTTAAGCTAACACATCTTATAATAATTTAAATTTTAAATTGCATACATTTGATATATTGCAAAGAAATATAAATAAAAATGCATTTAAGCTAACACATCTTATAATAACTTAAATTTTAAAGTGTATACATTAAATATATTGCAAAGAAATATAAATAGAAATATAGCAAATTTGTGAAGGAACCTAGAAGACAACTAACTCATAGATAACAAATGAAAAAGTAACAAAAAAAAAGCCTAAAATCATAATGTACAAAGAGCAATAAAAATGCTAGTGGGAACAAATTATTAAATCATTTGATAGATGAATGTAATAACCCAATTTAGAGGGCTAATAATTGATTAGGCTTTTAAAAATTGAGTAGGAGAATCCTAGAACTATGAAGAATATTGGAAGTCATGGGATAGGTTCGATTATGTTCTTGGCATTTAGGTAAATGATTTTACAACCTCATATTAAATTTGAAATGTATTCTTATAGGATGCATTCTTATAAGATTTAACTTTAGAACTCAATAAATAAATAAATTCAATAAATAAATTTCTTATTATAGTTCTACGGGGTGATCAAATTTAGTAGATTTATATGGGTCATTCATTCAATAAATTCTTGAATAAATTCTTTTTTAATTTATGGACATAGTGATACAGTTTCATAGTTTTATATAGGAAATTAACAAATTATCATCCTTTTAGAGAATTTTATATAAGAAATTTCTTATATAAGATTGATATTTTTTTTTTTAAATTTTTGAAATGTGTTCTTATAGTAACTTAAAAAAAACTAAAATCATAATGTACAAACAGCAATAAAAATGTTAGTAGGGACAATTTATTAAATTTATTTGATAGATGAATGTAATAACCCAATTTAGAGAGCTAATAATTGATTAGGCTCTTAAAAATTGAGTGGGAGAATCCTAGGACTATGAAGAATATTGGGAGTCATGGGATAGGTTCAATTAAGTTCTTAGCATTTAGGTAGGTGAGTTTACAACCTCATATTCAATTTGAAATGTGTTCTTATACGATGAATTCTTACAAGATTTAACTTTAGACCTCAATAAATCAGTAAAGTCAATAAATAAATAAAGTCAATAAATAAGTTTCTTATTATAGTTCTCCGGGGTGATCAAATTTAGTAGATTTATATGGGTCATTCACTCAATAAATTCTTGAATAAATTCTTTTTTAATTTATGGACTTAGTGATAAAGTTTCATAGTTTTATATAGGAAATTAACACATGATCATCCTTTTGAAAAAATTAATGAGAAATATAGGAGGACATATTGTTTGCAATATTACAAGTGAGTATGCCCACTTCTCCATGGAGCTTGCCGGAAAATTTTAGATAAAACTTCAAAATCAATAGTATTAATTTATGTTTCATACTATGAATTTAATGTATCATGATATTCTAGTTAATAAAAAATTAGTTAAAATTTTTAAAACTAAATATATTAATTTTATATGAAAAGGAACTTGATGTGAGACCTGATTATGTGGAATAAGTGGAATTTGGATGTATCACACAAAAAAAAAAGGAGAAGTGCATGACTCACCTTGTCGCAAGAGCCATGAAAGAAAGGAAGGATGGAGGTGGAAGGTTGAATTTGCTTCTTAGACATGAAGTTGAGATTTATACTAGATATCTCCACGAGGATGATGTTGTGGAGAGGGGAGGCCTAATTTCTTCTCCTAATGCAAGACAAGGAAAGGATTATGTAGGTAGAGACCTAGTTGGAATTGTGGAATATTGAAGATATGCTATAAGCATGTATTATTTCCAATTGACAAGGGAGAAGATTGGAAATATTGGATGTACTCACGAGGAGATTGATGATGTGCATTATTACTTGAGGACTTGAATTCAATCTGATACCTGGGTGGATGAGAGCTAGGGAGGAAACTTCCCAGCCCTTACTTTATAGTAGACCTTTGGAGGTGGGTGTGTGTAATGCCTTGATGACATTGGAAGGATTGCACCACCCTCACAAAGGGGCCTTTGGGGAAAGGCCCCACACATTGATGGGTGATGCTTCGATGGATGGAGTCAGCCAACCAGGTCAAGCGGGTTCAAATCGTGTTGGATCTGCATAGTAGTTAGCACACCGTTGGGCGAGGTCTGGGTTACCTGCGACCCTCACCCTTTGATGTTTTAATATGTATCATTTATGGTTGGTGGTGTCCCACCTATATCAATATATATATATATATATATATATATATATATATATATATATAAGTGGTTAAAAAAGCCATCAGCCAAATTTGGGGTCAACCGTAAAATTAAATAGGCAACAAATTCTCTCATTCCTGTGGTCAGAATCCTTGCGCGGATAAGTTCCAAATTGTTGCCTCCTCAATGGCTACCACTAGACCTAGTTTTCCAAAATCTGACTTTCCATAACTTTGATATATGAACTTGGATTGAGGTGTCATTCATGTCATTTGAAATCTTGTAACAAGATATTCAATCTAACCCTTGTTCCACTTCAATCCAGTGAATTCTATTTTTAAGCTCTTCCAAAGCCACTTATGAATTCTGAGCATTTCTGGAGCCACCTTAATCATTCCAACCCACTAATGAGATTTTGGGCCACCAAAAAATTTATTAGTTAATTTCCAAGTGAGGGAATTCCTCTCTCACTTTCTCTTGTTCAATCCAATGAGCCTTACTTCCTTGAAACCAATACAAAGGTACTCCACACCTCACCATCATGAAGTCCTAGTCTTCTTGTCAAGAATCAAATGCTGAGGTAGCTTCTCCAATTATTCAGGTGAAAATTCGTGCACTGTAGGAACATGTCCAACCACTTCGGAGTCTATGATCAAAGTGTTAGACGTCATTTTGTCACCATGACATTTGACTGTCATTATGGGTCTATCATCATCCATATTATGCTCCCTTAGAGGTAAAAAATAATCATGTTCGTGAACCAAGTCTTGGAAACTCGATAAAAGTTGTTTAAAACCTTTAAAATATTACCTGTGCACTTTTTGTGACCATTACCTACACATGCGATGATACTTCTTCTATTAGCCGTGGCGATCGCCGCACTATTCGCCACCAAAAACTGCGCACCCCCATAAAAATGAAGTAAACACATAAATGTTACTTCTATAAGCCTATTTGGTCGAATATTCTCCCAACTTGAAGCCTCTAGAGTCGCGTCATTTCAAGATATATCCCTCTACTCATGGAGCTTATCCCTTGGCTAAAAGTCCATTCATTTGAGGTGTTATCACCCATTAAATTGTTAAACATTTCTTGATAGGGTCATATAGGTCACTCACCAAATGGATAAGGTCTCCTAAGCCATTTCATGGTGGTATAGGAAAAAATTTTCATTTTTAAGCCTATACTACGTTTTGACATCACCTTCATTTATGCCATTTAATGTCAAATCAGTCCCATACCATGTCAGTTGTCATTCCTCATGAATTCAAACTCAAAAGGATGAATCTACCAATTTTTCAAATTTTCGTAGCATCTTACACAGGAAAACAACAGAAAATGCTACGAAAACACCTAATAATTTTGTAGCGAATATGAGGATTTCTCTATTTTTTGACTTTTGAGTAGTCAACTTCAAGGGAAATTTCTAGGCAAACACAGAAGTATGTTAAGAAACTGAGAGAGGTTATTGTCAATAACAAATAAAATAACATTAACCTATTTTACCTTTCTCGAAAGTGCTACAAATTAGAAGATACAGGGATATCTTTCAGACCTATTTTTCAGAAAATAGAATTTTCCTGCTTTATACATGTTTTTGAAATGCAGATTCTTGATAGCTGAAGATGGTATCTAAAAAAACAAGAGAGTTTTTTTCTTAAAAACGTATTGATATACAAAAACCTCCTCTAGTTTTGAAAAATCTATCAAGGACTTGGAAATATGAGTTCATTTCTAAACCCAAATTCTGCAATTTTTAGGAAATTTCGTAGCGTGCTTCAGGCTTGAAGCCAGAAAAATGCTACAAAAATTCTTGTAGGTGATTTTTTGCTTTAAAATCCAGTTTTGGCATGCTTTATGGGGGGAGATAGATGTTTTCAAGGTATCATGACATAATGAAGGTGTTGGAACAACAAAGAAGTAAAGAAGATTGATGGAAAAGCCATTTTTCCCATGCTACTAAAACTCTCGACGAAACCGCCTAATGACACTCTGTTTTTGTAGAAAGGAGCTTTGGGTTGTATTTTGTTATCTTGAAAGTGTTTTAAAAGGTCATATAGCCACATGTAAAGGTCAAATATAGTCAGAGGAATTTTTCTTTTCCAAGTTTGGTCTTCGACAAAGTTATCCAACTCATGAGTTGATCATGGAGGCATTATCATGTGTGATGGCAGCAGCTCCTTAAAAGTAGGAATAAATGTTTCCTGAGGCCCTCCTAACATTTTTTAAAGGCTCATGATAGCAGAAATTCAAGTTGATTGGAAAAAGTGTTTAAAATAGAGGCGATATGAAAGTTTGCTACTAAAATACGCTACGAAAATTTTTGTACATGATTGTTTTAGTAGTCAACTTAAAGTTTGATTTTAGACCAAATGAAAATGTATTTTGGAATAATAAAAGATTTTTTTCTTCAGCACGATGCCATCTACAAAAACCTCTCTCATTTTTTGCAAATCCATCAAGGTTTGGAAATTATATACTCATCGTGGAAGCCTATTTTTTAGAATTTTCACTGACCAGATTTGTGAAAAAATTGTAAAATTCGACTTAGAGGAGATCCAGCTCAACATCCACGTGGCATAATGACACATCAACACTCTAGTACACTCATAAAATTAGTTGGTTGAAGTTGATAGGGTTATTAAATTGATTTTTTGAACTATTAATGAAAGAAGAGTCCTTTTTGTATTCAAACTCTGCAAAACAGATATATCCCTAGGAAGTCTTCAAGTAATGGAATAATCTTTGAAATAGGTCTTTGAGGTGGGAATTCGAAGCTATAAAGGTGGAAAAACATTTGTATGAGTCCTCACTCGATAAATTAGATAGTTTTAGAGTTAGAAAGGGTTGGAAGATGTTACTTGTGACTACTACTATTGTAAATTGTTCTGATCAGTAATAGACAGTCACTGTGGGATTTTTCTTTCACCTGAGATTCATTTGATGTTTTTATGAAGCTTGTATTATGTATCTTGCTACTTTATTTCAATATATTAATGTTTTAATGCTCAGAATTCGTGCTTCTCATGCTCTGACTTCCTTTAAGCATTGAACTATTGTATATCTTGTTGAATATCCTGCTTTCAATATCTTAATGTTCATTACTAAGAATTCATGTTTCTCATGCTCTCATTTCCTTTGAACATTTATCTATTGAGTAAATTTTGTGTGTGTTGTCCTTTCATTTAAATATCTACATGCCTCAACTTCCAAAAGGAGAGCCATTGTTATTGATTTCCCTAGCACTGACTCCATAAGCCCAATGGTAGTAAACCTTCTATATTTTCCACCTGCAATCATATACAATCAAGTCATTATCATAGAGTTAGCCATATAATAGAGTTTTCATTACAAACCATTTCTTAGGTTGAGAGATCCCTCTCATACTGATGAGGCTAATCTTCAGTCAAAAGCTGGTTTGAAATAGTTACTCCAAGTTGACCATTGCAACAGCCCAACGAGACTCAATTTGGTGATAACGGGAGGATCTCATCCCTTTCTTCATGGATCTAAAACTTCCTTAACCACTCTATAAATTGAGCTGAAGTTTTAGGTTTGAGGGTATAGGTAGATGTTGATTTGAGTAGGTACTCGTAGTGGTGAGTTCACAGTAGATTTCGAATTAGAAAGTTCTGGTTATACATTGATGATCACACCTTTATGCACAAGACTTCATGCTGGTAATTCTAGAGAGACATGATTGTCAAACCAAAGAAAATGATTGCACAGACACATGGGAGAAATCTGTACAATATCAAGGCTCATGTTGTAAGTTATCTCTTTTTTATTTCTGATAATACTTATGGATCTCTTTTTCTCTTTTTCTTGTTTCTAAATTCATTGAAATGACGTCAATACTTAGATTTCTTGAACACTAAGTTGAACTAGTATTTATGATTATTATATACTGTACGTGCTTTGATCCTTTACATTTTTTGTGATTGCAGGTTCATCTTAGCATTAAAGGATTGCTTTGGAGTGAAAGGTAAAATGCTACATCAAACGTCTCAAATAAAAGGTAGGAGCATTCAAATGCTTGTTTGTTTGGGGTAGTAGGGAGATCAATGTTGTTTGCAAGAGGGATTAATCCACAAAACAAATTGGTGAATCCACTCGAGAAGACAAGTTTAGTTTTCTTTTGTTCTATTTGGTTTGATAATCTAGCTTTCCTAGTTTAAATTTTCTAAGTGTTGTTAGGTATATGAAATCATAGATTATCTGAGTTAGAAAGCATTAAATTTATTTCTTCTAAATTTTCTCTTCCCTGCGTGGTCTTCTATGCAAAACATAGCGGCAACCTGCACAAATTTCTAGTATAGTTCAGTGCGCATGCACATTGGTTTGCACTGAGAAGTTGCGCACCCACTGGGAAATTTTGAAAAAATGAATATTTTCTCTTCCAAAGTGACATAACCAAAATTTTAAAGTTTAACCTGATGTATAAAAGCTATCAGAGTCTTTCTATTAACTCCTCCTTAACACCTTACAATCTTGTTTTATAAATCATCATTTTTACATAATTAGGTTAGGGTTTGCCCTGGTTTGCTATTGCTATTTTTGGAAGATAGATTCATTTGGAAAAGATCACCGGTTTTCTGTTATTGTCTTCTTGAGCCACCAATATTATTACCAGCCTTACCTGTTTGATTATTTTTTTCTTACTATATTGCAAAATGGAAAATCTTCTAGATCACTGAAGTGTGATTTGTCTCAAACTAGTCTTTTATGATTTCATTTCTGCTAGTTCAAGTGGAAACAATTTTAGTTTTCTTACAACTAAGTGAAATCATTAAAATACACTCATAGGTATCTTAGTTAGGATTGCTAATTATAAATTTTATTTTCTTTGATTTTTTCTATACTTTTAGGGTTTTTAGAAGTTTCTTTCTTTTGAAAATTGTTTGTTCATCAAAATTGTAGCTTTTTGGCTTTATAATCAACGAAATGTTTCATCACAAAAGAGATATTGGTCATGCTTGGAAATGAAATTCTTTTCTTGATTAAAATAAATCTTATTTGAAGTTTTAGGAAGCTTGTAATTTTTGAGTTCAAAAGTCCTTCAACTTTACCTTAAATGGAAATTCATCGAAATAAGGAGTTGCATTACAAAGAATATACATGTTTGATAAGGATCCTGGATGTGATAGGTTTAACATAGGAATTATGGCAAGGGGTGACAAAAAAATAATGATGGATATTCTGTGGCCCAAGGTCGAAGTATAAAAAGTAGCTTGGCAACAGACATAACTATTTATGATGGGGAAATCCCAGGAGTCGGTAGGATGTCCAGGGTGGGTATATATTGGTTATGAATGTCATGGTTGCTTATGTGTGAGGGTGTGATACTCCAACCAAGGGTGACTAGGGACTACTATCATGGGAGAAAAAATGGATGGGTGAATGGGGGAAATAGTGCACCGTTTGCGGTCTTTGTACGCTTACCAAAATAATGAATTAATAAGGTTTGGTTTACACAAAACACAGAGGCGGGTGCCCCAAAAAATGAAAGTGTTCACTCACTGATGATGTGTGGAAGGTGTTTTGCTGACCATTATGCAGAATTATGAATTACAGATAAAACATGTTCCCTAAATGTGGTGATATGCATTTAGAACAACAAATCAAATACTTTTTAGATACTTTCTCTAAGAGTAAATAGACACACAGAAAGATAGAGGAACTTACTTGTGATCCAATCGTTTCCTATTCTGCTTTTGTCGCTCTTGTTGTAGCTTCCAATCCAACTTCGATCGACAGACTAGTTTCTGCAAGTATAAACACTAAAAAAAAAAGAGATTGCAATATAAAGATGCCTATTTATCTTAATTAGTTAAACTGATTAAACATGAAACATATCTATTAGTTAACAATCCATCATATGAAAAGTAGAAACATAAACAGATACATATATGGGAAAACGAGTAGCAATCTTTATTAATGGATAGAAGGGGGAGGTTACAACCAGCTGTCAATTTGATGTCACTAGCTCCAGCACCATCTCAACATCATCACAATAAACATCTCACCAGTAGCATATCACTCCTATCACTCTCTAAATTGATAATCCAACAACGTTTATTTACTAAATTTCTTCCTTCCCTAACACTAGAATCTATGCTCAATTTATATGGAAACTGATGGTAGTTTCTCAATATGTGACTTTCTAATAATAGGAAACACATTTTCCCAAGCACATAGGTGTTAGACGGACACATGGATTCAAAGTTTGACACATATCAACTCTTCTAGAAGGCACTGGCCATGTGGAGATTCCGAAACAATGAGAATTTTTCTCCCATTTTACCAACGCACTCTTGAATGTCGAGAAGTGCTTTATAGAGCACCCTTGAATGGAGATAGTTGCATATGCAAAGAAATTAGTCCCTTGAGAGGCTGCGTTGGTGAGATCATATACTTCAAACCTTGGAAACCTTGAAATGGAAGTCATGGATGTTTTTTTCTTGTCTTAGGGCATGTACCAACTGAAATGATAGGGGATGATAGGCCCTATTTCATTGGTCCTATGGATGATGTCCAATTTTACTAGGTCATTGGGAATGATGCCCAAATTTAACTATAACAGCTGCCCCCTAAAGCATGAAGTAAGAATAATAACAATATTTTTTGAATGAGATGCTTTACGATGTGATGGGTTGGCACTGAAGAGGAGTGGTGACCCGCATTGATATTAAAATACATTACATCATGATATATCCTCTTGATCACAAATATTTGAGGGAAGGAATTCCCATGCTCAACACATAAACTATCTAATAACATGTACATTATGCAGAAATTTGTTTACATTGGAATGTTGCTTGATATAGAAATGCCTATAGATATAGGCCCATGTTTGGATGACGATATGTATGTAAGGTCACCGTACATATGATGTGTACAAAAATCCTGAAATTGTAGCCCAGATGAATAAAACTAGATCTGGTGTCTTCTTATCTCATTCACTCGATCGTTTGGGTACAATTATAGCCATGCGAATATATGATTTGTAGTTGAACATGGTAATACATCGTTTGATTACCAACCAATCATGTGAGCTGTTAACAAATGCGAGAGAACCACCATTGAAGTTAATGGATTTCAAGGCACTGCAGTACATTTCGTAAGGCATGAATAGATGATTTAATGTGTTATCACCAAAATTGTACCTGATTGGCTACTGATCAGTCAAATTCAGTGTAACTATTTCAAACCACTTCTAACTGAATCTTAGCCTCTTCAGTCTAAGAGGGCTCTCTCAAGGGGGTTTATGATATTGGTTAATGATAAAAATAGATGGCTAACTACCATTGGGTTAAGGATTCAGTGACAGGGATAAAGATGACAAAGGCTTTCCTTGTGGAAGTGGAGGCTTGTTTATATTTGATGGAAATAATAACACATTCAGGAAAATCCCAATAACTTTAGGTTCAAAGGAAGTCAGAGCATGTGACACATGAATTCTGAGTAATGACACATCAAGGTATGGAAAGTAAAATACTCAATTCACCATAGCTTAATACTTAAAGGAAGTGAGAGCATGAATAATCATGAATTCTGAGTAATAAGAATTAAGACATTGGATGAAAAAATCTCAAAAGATAGGATAGAAACTCATTTAACCATGGCTTAATACTTAAAGGAAGTCAAAGCATGAAAAATCATGAGTTATGAGTAATAAGCATTAAGACATTGGAAGAAAACATTTCAAAATATAGGACATAAACTCATTTAAATATAATAAGAATCTCAGGTGAAGAAAAGTTGTATTGTTATTGTATATATCAGAAACTCCAAAGATTTACAATAAAATAGTTTGCCCTAATCATATTTCCAACCCTTCATACATCGAAGTACTCACTACTTATAGGCATCTAGCCTTTACATCCAATCTACCAAGTGGCTAGATCATTAAACTCTATTACTGACACCAAATCTAACCACTAACTAGATATTTAAAACTAGAACTGACACCTTTCGAATTAGGAGTTAGAGTCCTACTATGACTCAAACACCTACTTATTACATTTTAATCTAAATATGATCCAAATATTCCTTGAAAGGAATCATGTCTTTCACCCATACTTGCCACAAAAAAAACATTAATACTCTGAATGTCTTCATGAAACTGCTCTGCCTACTGTTAAGGAACTGTCAGTTTGATGATATGGTAGCATAGTGAGCTGGTATCTTCGAACTGTATCCATAAAAAAATATCTTCACTTAGAAATATTCTGATCTGATACCCTTTATCATTGACCTGGTACTCTTTATCATTCCTTATGGAGAACATATTTTAAATAGTCATTTACCCATCACCTTCTTCCATAAATTGACCTTGCTGTCAAAACAGAGTTTTGAGCTACTTTCATAGCGAATTTCATAGAAAAAATAAAAAATGCCATCTGAGATAATATTCTGCTATTCTTGACCATTGGAGGGTGTTAAGTGATCAAAAAAATTTTAATACAAGCCTGAAAGTTCCTCAGCCCTGTCAGTTTAGGTGCCTTCAAATCAAAAAGAAAATTTCGGAAATTCCACAGCAAAAGCTAGGCTCTAATCCTGGCATGCACTGCGAAATTGCCTAATTACTGAGAGACTTGACAAAATTTAGGAACTGAGCTCTTAAAAGATCCATGAATATACCTGCATGTAAAGTATGATAATCTAAGACAAAAAGGTATATTATTCATTGTTACCTTCTTATTTACCAGCAGTTTCTTCATGATCAACTTCAATAGTTTTTTCCATAGCTCCGCTTTCCAAACCTTTCTTCTCTAGTTCTGTCTTCATCATCTCCATATTTACTTTCAACTCTTTGACTTGTCTCTGAAGAATTTTACTCTCTGCCTATAGCCATAAATTCCTCTGCCTTGTGTGTGTCATCATGATGCGTAAAGGTTGTGATTTCTTCAACAATTTTTTTGCCTTTCCAATGGTAGTTTCAAAATGACTAACCTAATCATTCACTTTCTTTTCCACCTCATATATCATTTTTCTATCTTTCTTGTATCTTTCCAGCTCTTTCTCTGTTTCATAAAACTCTTCCCTAGCTGCTTTTAACTGTTCTTCAACAAACTCTTTTTCAGTTTGCTTTATGATTTTTTCCTTTCCCTTTCTCTGTTTGACTGTTTCTTCCTTATATTTAAACTGTCGCTTTGAAAAATCTGCCTCAGACTCCTTTTGAGTCTTTCTTTCAGATTGACCTTTCTTTTCTTTAGTAACCTTTGTCTTAGTAGGAGAAATAACTATGAATTCTTGCACTTCTTCCCTTTTTTCTTTATCTTACCTCTACTGATTATTTCCAACTGTGATAGTCTCAGAAATTTGTGATCTAGTAAAAGGCTTTCTATGTTTAAAAAGAAAACCTAAATCCTCTGATGAAAAATCTAATTTCTTGGCCATAAGCCCCTTCCCTCTAATCTTGGATCCTTCTACCTCAGTTGCTTTCACTACAGGGGTTTCTGCAATGTCTATAGCCTATAAGATGTCTTCAAGCCTGCCTTTACCTCCAATAGTTTCCTTTGTGCTTCCTTTATACCTTTTTGATGTAGGTTTAGTCTTTCTATTTATGACATTTTTTTTAGCATGCTTATTAGTTGGTTGATGTGGTGCTGCCTCTTGGATAAAATTAGCTTCTACCTCCACGTCTTTACCTGTAGCTTTTAAACCTTCTTGTTGATTCTCTTCTACTTCTGTAGTAGTATTCAGCTCTTGCCTAGGAGAAAGAGTTTTGAGTTTACAGGCTTTCCTTGGGGATAAAACATCCATTTCATACCCATTCATAAACAAGAAATATGCCCAGTGTCTGTCTATTTTATTTAATTCTTCGAGTACTAGTAATTTCATCAATCCATGGTGAAAGATGGAAGTTTCGCTTCTTTTAGGTCTACCTTGCACTTTATCTGCCATTTTTCCAAGGCTTCTAAAAAGGTAAAAAGGAATATCTATCAGCTTTTTTCCCATAAAATTAAGCAACAGCTTGAAGTGATACATGTAGATTTTACAAAATCTTCCTTCACAGGTAAAGTATTTCTGTATGACTGCCAATAAATTAGAGTAGTTATCTTTAAGGAAAGTTCTGGGAATCCCTATAGTCATATTTATCCCTACATGTTCAGGCTTTAGATAATCATCACAACTTTTTAAATCAAACTTTGTAGCTTTAAACCATTCTTCTCCCATCGCAGGGATCCCTGTTGCTTGAGAAATTCTCTCAAACGAAACTGGCACATAAAGAAATCCAACCTTTGTAGATGTTCCTTTGAAATTGAGTACAAAGTCTTGTGATACATGTTTCTAATGACCTTGCAACTTTTGACAGAACTGAATGCAGCCTGCTCTTGTAAGAATTTCTACGAAATTTGGATCTTCCATGATTAATCTTGGACTTGTAGGTTTGTACCTGTATAGTAGGCCTCCTTTATTTTCATTCTTTGGTGTAGCCATTTCTTCTTGTTTTGCAGTGGTGGCCTTCTCTAGATATTTACACCTGTTCAGTAAAAGCCTTTAATGACAATGAGCTGTTATGGTAAAAGAGGACTGACATGACAGAGGGTTTCTAAGGGAAATGAAAATGACAGCAAGCTTCTTTGGTAGCATCTTACAAGAGTGTAAAATAAAGCATGAGGAATGAAGGATTGATTTAAAAAAATGAGATGAGATTTATTAAGAAAATGGTGGTTGATGCCAAAACATGCCTAAGACTTACAATGATAACCCTATTCTGATAGCATGACCTTGAAACCCTCAAATTTTAACAACTCATCATTATGCAGAAAACCGTTATAGGAGGACACACTTCCGTAGTGCATTTAGCCTTACAAGTGTTAGTTTCGCTACAAAATTACTAGGTGTTTCAGCAACAAAATCTGTTAATTTTGTACCAAAATCATTGCGGACTGAGATTTTTTTTGACATGTGGCCAGATTTGAAACGATATTGCGTCAATTTAGTCACCCCTGTTTCAGCTTGGATCCTTTGATATGACTTGGAATCATCCCTAACAACTTAAAAAAATTTTTGAAGCTTATGCTAATCATAAAATTTATCATTTCATCATGCTATGCAATCTAACCAATCTAAATGAAAACTTGACACATTTCAAGTTATGATTTTGAAAATTTAGGGTGTGATAACATAATGTCAAACGCCAAACAAAATATTTCAGTCAAAAGTCTGAAACCGAGGATCTTGTCGATGCTGCCTCATGGTATTGGAAGATGATGTTTCTAAGTAAACTTCCTGGATGATGATTTGACATCGATAGGAAGTTACTTTATTGTGAAATGGGGGTTACTGATTTCAATGACAAAATGTGACTTCATATAGCAATCTTCAGGGATGACTGTCATGAGAATGAAGGTTTATGAGTATTACAGAAGATGAGTATGCACTAGATGACTTCTCTTGAACATATCAATGACACTGAGATGAGTTGGCAGCATTGACCCAAAACCAAACTGAAGGTATGATGAGCCATAGGTATGAATGAACCGTCGAGAATATTACCCAACCCAAACAGTCACGATGATGGAGTGAAGTGTCATGCTCAAGAGCGACCTGCTACAGTAAAAAAAAAAATAATTTCCATATGGTACCTAGTCATTTGTCGTCCAATACCTCTTTAACTTTTTAAAGCTTGAGGAGATATATATTCTTGATCCTCAATTCTTCATTAATTGAATAATGGCAACTATTGTATTTAAGAAAAGTCCATGATGAATGAACAGTTATTGCCATGATCAAAAATCTGTCACTATTTTATGACTGCTTGAAGCCTAATGAGCAAGCAGTTTTTTTATATTTGAGGTTAAAAAGAGAAAAAATAAAACTCCCATAGGTAATTTTTAGTAAAGTTGTGTTCAGGATCCGAGAAAGTGTAAAATAATATCTGAGAGAACCTCCTCGTCTTGTTGGACTAAGGCTCCTTTTTCGTGAATAATCTATCTTAGTTAGGAAAGGTCAAATTTATACGGTAGATATCAATTGTTCAACTTTTAGAGGAGCTCAAAGAACAGTTCTCAAAAATATTTTCATATTATCAGAGTCTGAAAAGAGCTGAAAGAAAACTCCAGGGGTTCCTTTTCCGTTGTTATCAAAGCTCGAAAAAGAGATAAAAGTTTTCTTAAAATATTTTTTTGTTTTTAACAAAGCTCGAAAAATAAGGAGAAAAGGTATGCTTTGTGTTCAAATCATTCTTGAAATAAATATGCACGACTAATCTGTTCATCAGTTGTAAGACCTGTTCAGAACAACATCAAATGGATTAAAAATACCTGTTTCATGATAAAAAATGAATAAAGGCACAATTAGTAATAAATATTATTTTCAAATAATTAAATGACTAATTAAAATATTTTTACTATTCATTTTTACCATTTGAAAGTTACCATTTTCATTTTGGAGCTCTAAACCTGTTTTTGCCCCCGAACTTCAACTGTTGATTGCGATCGATTCTATGGATGGGTTTCATCACCGTTTGATCCAAGTTGGTGCCATAGAACCCCTATTGCTTTCAATAGTCATTTCATTGCAAATTTTTATGGATTTGGGCCCCTTAGGGTAAATTATTTTTCTAGAGAGACTAACGCACTCTTATGCATTGAGAACTGCATTGGAATGCACTCAAAATGAGGCCTAGGTGCATATGCAATGCACTTTATACTGACCAAAACTGATTTGTGCATTGATATTTGTGTTGTAGTAATTCAAACAACCATGTCTTCTCATAATAATGAGATGGAGGAAAATAACTTTGAATAAATGTGTGACGAACAAAGAGAAGATCAAAGAAAGGAGAAAAGTGAAGAACAAAGAGAAACACATAGAACATATCAAAGAGAATATGCAAGAACATATCAACAAAGAAAGAAGCGAGAAATGAAAAATGGAGAACAACAAGAAGAGAGAAGATCACGTCAAAGAGAGTATCAAAAAAATTATTTACATAGAAAGAAATTAGAAATGAAAGTTGAAGAACATGAAGAAAAAAGGATAAAGCATAATGAAAAAGCACGAGAATATCGAAAAAGAAAGGCACAAGAAATTTCAACTATAGAACAACAAGAAGAGGGAAGAGCACGCAAAAGAGAATATCAAAGAGAATATTGAAAAAGAAAGACACAAAAAATAATAGAATAAAATGTAGAACAAAGAGGAAATGGAAAAGATAACCCAAAGGAAATAACACCTGAAAAAGATGAAGAACAAAGAAAACGGAAAAGTGAACAAAAAAGATCATATCGACAAAGAAAACAATATCTAAACAACTTATACATGGTATAGGACGAAGAGGAAAGTCCTATGAAGGAAACATGTTTAAAACATATTGATTCCCAACATCAACATGAAAGTTTTGTTGATATGAATATTTCACATTGAAAATTTTGTGATAGGATTGATCGATTGGCTGATGTTCAAATATGTCATGTGTGTGAAGAGTCGTATTCTAGAATACAAGTACATATGAAAAAGATAGGTACAATGTGCATGAGATGTAAACGAGAAGGAAGTCATCATACATTTTCAGCTGATAACCATATGAATCTAGGAGAAGAACCTAATGTTCTTGCAGAGCTCAGACAAGTCGAAGAGATAGTGATAGCACGTGCAAGTCCAATTTTGCAGGTTATGCACTCAATAGGTGGAAAATACAAATATACAGGACACACCATTAGTTTTCCACAAGAGGTTAGCAATCTTGCCATGAAGTTACCTCGACATATTAAAGACTTAGATTTGATAATTGTTCTGCGGAAAAAAGGTGAAAAGGGTTCAAGTTATTATTTTACTGTCAGGAAATAAATTTTATTACGTGCATTACACTATAAGATTCATAATGATCCATATTATCGTGGAGTTCAACTTGATAATGATGCACTTCAAGAAATACCTGAAATTGCAACAGATGTATCACATATGATTAATGTTATTACTTTGCCAGAGAAAGATAGTGACACTGAATCTGCAATGTTGGAAGGGGTTCCAGGGATTAACGATGCATTAGATGGCTCACATACAACTTAAGGTGGATCCACCTTAACTCTGGATGGATCAAAATGAAGCTGGTTTATTTTTCAGTGTAAGCACACACAATTATTAACAATGTACATTAATATGATGATTTTTAATCCTATTTGATTTCTTACACTAGATGCATTGATATAAGTGTAGATGTTGGTTTCAAATCCTATTTTATTACTTGCACTAGATCCATTGATTTCAATATAGATGTTGATTTCTAATCTTATTTGATTACCTGCATTATATGCATTGATCTTAGTGTAGATGTTGTTTTGTAAAGTTATTTGATTGTTTGCATTAGGTGCATTGATTTCAGTGTAAGCACACAACATTATTAACAATGTACATTAATATTTGTGTTATATTAAATCAACCTATTAATATTGAAGAGCAAGAGAGACAATGTATGATGTTTAGTACAATAGTTCAAGCTAAATGTTTAAATGGTTTATTATTTCAATTGTCCTTTTCATATAATCGATATGAAAAGATGACAAAACTAACAAGGGTGACAATAGGAATAGAAAAAGAAAATAATTTGAGATTGATCACAATGAAGACTACTTGTAATTGACTACATTCTTATTATTTTCATTTTCTATCATTCAACACTATTACATTGTCACTTTGCATTCAAAAAATTATTTCATCATTAAATTTATTAACAATATTTATCATCTCAAAAAAATGAGCTAACTAAGAAAATTTAAAATTAAAATGACCAGATAAATATCAGACATATTTATCATATATAAAATTATTCTATTTATATTATCTATATTTACATACTATTGATAAAATTAATCATATTTTCGATAAATTTTCCTTAGCCACACACAACTGAAACCGACCTAGATCCATCTTAACTCTGGATCTATCAAGCACCGAGAGGGATCAAATCTCTCGAGGTGCAAACCTTTCCTCAAGTTTTGCACTCAAGAAAATAGGTTTGCACCTTTAGATATTTGATCCCTCTCGGCGCTTGATAGATCCAGAGTTAAGATGGATCTAGGCCGGTTTCATTTGTGTGCGGCCAAGGAAAATCTATCGAAAATATGATTAATTTTATCAATAGTATGTAAATACAGATAATATAAATAGAATAATTTTATATATGATAAATATGTCTCATACCTATCAAGCGCTGAGAGGGATCAAATCTCTAGCTGAGGATAGATCACAATGAAGTTGGTTTATTTTTCTTAGGTACAATGTGCATGAGATGTAAACGAGAAGGAAGTCATCATATATTTTCAGCCGATAACCATATGAATCCAAGAGAAAAACCTAATTTTCTTGTAGAGCTCACACAATTCGAAGAGATGTTGATAGCACGTGCAAGCCAAATTTTGAAGGTTATGTACTCAATAGGTGGACAATACAAATATAGAGGACACACCATTAGTTTTCCATAATAGGTTAGCAATATTTCCATGAAGTTACCTCGACATATTAAAGACTTGGATTTGATAATTGTTGTACGGAAAAAAGGTGCAAAGGGATCAAGTTATGATTTTACTGTCAGGAAATAAATTTTGTTACGTGCATTACACTATCAGATTCATAATGATCCATATTATCGTGGAGTTCAAGTTGATAATGATGCACTTCAAGAAATACCTGAAATTGCAACAGATGTATCACATATGATTAATGCTATTACTTTGCCATAGAAAGATAGTGACACTGAATTTGCAATGTTGGAAGGGGTTCCAGGGATTGACGATGCATCAGATGGCTTACATACAACTTCATTTGCATCAAAGCTTCCAAATGCTACACAAGAGATTGATATTATTCGATAGTGGGTAAACAACCGTAATGCAGAGGAACAACCTTATACAAAGGAAGTGCTTAGTTGGCCTGGAATTGGCTCATCTACAATCAATGAGTATAACACTGTGGTATTATTTGATACGGCATTTCTGTCATTGTTCCAAAAAGGTGAAGCAGATTGGTTGCAAGCACGTGAGAGACATGTCCATCTTCATTAGTATGCAAAGCATCTTCTTCGATATCGTGATAACAAGTTTGGATGACACCCACGATTTAGATACTTTTTACTCAATATCATCATGAGACATCGTGCTCAAGCTTCATCTGCAGTATTTGTGAAGAAAAATATGACAGATTTACCAACAATAATGGAGGAGTTATGAGAACATTTACAAAATATTCCAGATTCACGAATTGGAGAAAGATTGATGCGACTTGGCACTGTACTAAGAGGCACACGTGCATATTGGAATAAGTGTCGTGCTGAGCTATCGGACATGGATCAACAAATTCGGAGTCCTATAGTATTCTTTACATTAAGTGCAGCAGATATGCAATGGCCAGATTTACATAAATTAATGCGAGGTACATGTCCTAGAGATCCATGGGAAGCGAGGAAATGGAGACGTCAAAATGTAATTGATAATCCTCATATTGTAGCACATTATATGCACTTAAGACATACAATGTTTCGAGATGAAATTTTCAAATGTTATCATCAAGCTACATATTATTGGTGTCACTATGAGTGGCAAAATCGTGGGTCTCCACATGTGCATGGATTTCTATGGATAAAAAATTCTCCTAACATGGACATGTTGAATTGGGATGATCCAGTGCAAGTTAGATTTGCAAAAGAATATTTTGATGAATGTGTACATGCAATGAATCCACGTGATCGACATCAAAGAAATATTCAAGTTAGACACAATATTGATGATCATCCTTGCTTAAAGGACACACGACAAATATTCCAGTCTGATCCTATGATTAATTATGAATAACTTCTTAATTGTGTTGAGCGTCACATCACTTTCAATGAGAGATCATGCCTTCGAAAGAAGGCAGGAAGATTGTTATGTATATATAAGGCACCATGGGATTTAAGTGAAGAGTCCAAACTTTATGTCGATGAGAATGGAGAAAAAAAGTATGAACCGAGACGAAATGACGATAGATTGAATACACACAATCGTGAAACATTGATGATGTGGAGGGATAATATTGATTGGAAACCATTTCTTTCAAAGCACGTTGTCATTAATTACATAGAAAAAATATGCAGCAAAATCTGAAAAAGGATAAGAAACATTCCATAATATGTTGATGCATGTTTATTCTATTCAAAATCCAAATGAACCAGCAAAATGTGCATACAAGAGTTTTTTGTGTGAAACTATTATTGACAGAGATATATGTGCACAAGAGACATGTCATTTGCTTCTAGAACTCCCTCTTTCTGAATGTAGTCGTCGATTTGTGGTTATGAATGTTGGTAGGAAAGTTTTCAAACAAGTACAAATTGAAACATATGATGTCGATAATGATAATTCCCTTATTGATGCATATACCAAGCGACCTTCCCATATCGAGCACCTTGCGTTGATAGATGTTGCAAAATCATGGTCATGTGATAAACATCGACGGGGGGAGAAATGGTTAGAACGGAAGAATGGAGCTATTGTACATGTACTTCCTCGATTTAACTTAGTTCTTGATCAAGGAGATGACAAGTTTGTAGAATTTTGTTGGTCTGAGTTAGTATTGTACAAGGCCTTTCATGATTTCCACAGAGATATAGGTCAAGGAGATGATGAGATAGTCAATAATTGGGAAAATTTTCAATATAATCCATGGCATATTGATCGCAATCCATTACCACCAGTTGATCAAGTAGAATCTAAAGGAGAAGAAGTTCAGAAACCACTTGCAGATTCTAGGGGGAATGAGTGGGAGATAATTTGTGGATTGTATGAGAAGAAATATATAAATTACAATGAATTTGAGATGTTGGGATGCATAGATCGTGATCGTGCACATAATTGGAACACATATTTTGTTGATGAAGTGACTTCCAATCATGCTATTCATTTCATATCGGAAAAGCGAAAGTTGAATTTAATCTGTGCTAACCAACATGCAAAGTCTTATTCCATTGAAAGTTTGGGGGTTAAGCAAAGAGTAGCATTTGATATTGTCCTTGAACATAATAGATTAGGGGTTGATCAACTACTTATGATAATCCAAGGCACTACAGGTACATGAAAGTCTTATTTGATCGGAGCTATTAAAAATTCCCTTGAAGCCGAGTCATTTCCAGAGAAGAGTCTATTACCTCTTTTAGCTCCTACAGGGGTTGCATCTTTCAACATATCTGCTAGAAGAATTCATTCTGTACTTCAAATTCCAATCAAAGACATGTCACCTTTGAAAGGATCAAGTTTAATGACCCTACAACAAGATTTGAAGCATGTGAAGTATATCTTGATAGATGAAATGAGTTTCATTGGAAGAAATTTGTTGCAAAACATTGATAAGAGACTTTGACAAGATTTCCCACAAAATGAGAAGCTTATTTTTGGTGGGAGATCGATTATATTGGTCAGTGATTTGATACAATTACCTCCTATTCTAGTTAAACCTATATATGCATGTGAAGGTATTGCAAAAGAATTATGGAACTCATTCACAACAATTGTGACCCTTGATACCGTGTTTCGACAAGATGGAAAAAGCAATCAACAAATATATTTTAGTCGTTTGTTAATGAAGGTAAGGGATTCAAAACTAACTATGGAAGACTGGAAAGCACTTATGACTCGTACAAAGACATGCTTGGATCCTTCCACAAATGAGTCCTTTGATAAGGAAATATATTCGTTTGCAACAAATGATAATGTAGAACATCATAATAAGCTTTGTTTAAGAAGGCTAAATTGTCCCATTGTAGCCAGTGTTGCTACAGAAGTAAAAGGAAATCCCATGCAAATAGATGAGGATGAAATGGGACTTGAATTAATCATTGCAGTTCGAGCTCGAGTGATGCTTACATCAAACATATGGACTGATGTAGGACTTGTAAATGGTGCTCTTGAAATTGTAGAAAAAATTATGTATAAACCTGGAAAATCACCCCGAGAACCACCCACATATGTTTTAGTAAGATTTGATAATTATATGGGAGTACCATGGGATGATTCATCCCCACAAACAGTTCCTATTACACCTATTGAAAGAGGTAGTAGAAAACAACTTCCTTTGAAACTTGCTTGGGGCTTAACCATCCATAAATCACAAGGATTGACTTTGGAGAAAGCTACTATTAATATTGGGAAGAAAGAGAGACATGGTATGATGTTTACTACAATATCTTGAGTTAAAGATATGAATGGTATACGATTTCAAACTCCATCTTCATATGATCAATATGCAAGGATGGAAAAAGTAGCAAGTGTGATTGCAAGAAAAGGAGAAGAAGAGAGATTGAGATCAATCACATTGTAAACTATTTTTTGATTGACTATATTCTTATTATTTGAATTTTCGATCATTCAATATTCTAACATTGCATTTTCAATCATAATATATAATATTATACATATTAAATTTTTTTAATATGAGCGCATTAGGTAACTAATAAAATTTTAAAATTAAAATGATGAGAAAAATATCAGACATATTTAGCATATATAAAATTATTATATTTATATTATCTGTATTTACATATTATTGATAAAATTAATCAAATGTTCGATAGATTTTCCTTGGCCGCACACGATTGAAACCAGCCTAGATCCATCTTAACTCTGGATCTACTAAGCGCCGAGAGGGATAAAATATCTCGAGGTGCAAACCTTTCCCCAAGTTTTGCACTCAAAAAAAGAGGTATGCACCTCGAGAGATTTGATCCCTCTCGATGCTTAATAGATCCATAGTTAAGATGGATCTAGGCTGGTAATTATTGATAATTGTGCTAGAAAGCACAGGTTGTACTAAAATTTTTAATATTTTGACTGATTCAAATTACACAAAAATACAAATAAAATGAAATAAAATAAAAAATTAATGTAATTTAATATAAATATTTTAATTTTATAAAAAAAAAACCATTGTATTGACTCATGGTATTGAGAAACAATGGTATTGACCCATGGTATTTATGTAAAATGTAGTCTATTTAAAGACCAAGAAATGAATAATTAAAAATAAAAACTAAGTAAATTTTATGATTTAAAGCAGCATTGGTATTGATATATTGTCAGGGAAAAGACTCATCATTAACGCAGGCCATCCCTGAAAAGTGTTGCAGGGATATGCTATGGAGGACTATGACTAGTCGGCTTCCAGTACTGCAAAATCTGCGATTAGCAATCCATCGTCTTCAGATCCTTGTGTTTTAATCAACATAGTGCCCGATATATTGGAGAAGATATTTCTAAGAGTGCCTGTGCAGCAATATCCCGAGATCCCGAGGACATGCAAAGCACTGAAAGAGTTTCTTGACGAGAGCAAGTTCCTTGGTCGGTATATCGAAGAGCACGTTGTGGAACGCGGAGAAAAGATTGTTCCAATGAAGTTAGGGTGGAGGAACAGCTTAGCGCATTACAGGAACAGATGCAGTGGTCGGGTATTGTGGGGGTTGGGCTCCAAGCTCGGCTCCTGCGACTATCGATGCTACAATATCAGAAAATTCGAGTTGAGAGGAAATGCAGAGAAGCCCGTTTCCTGCCATGAGGGATTGTTTTGCCCGTGGATTGAATGCGGGATTTGGCACAGGTGGTTCGATGGTGGCTTCGTGCTTACATTTCTGCGAGATATGGCACCTGAATTCGAGAACAATACCGAAAGCCCTGGCCGTAGCCGTCGCACAGCTCGTCGACCCTGCAGTGTGTGCTCGAGTACAAGGTGAAGTACATCTACAGTTCTGTTTTAATTTTCTTAGTTTATGTTTTGAAGTGTTAGCTTTATCTAAGTTTTTATTTTTAAGTACATCTACAGTTTAGTTTTAATTTGGTTAGTTTGTGTTTTGGAGTGTTAGCTTTATATAAGTTTTGTCTTTTATTTTTTTTTTCAAAGTGTTAGTTTCATGTTTAGGGTTTATCTGGTCTTTTTTAAGTTAATATTTTTTTATTCATCTATTATCATTTAGATTATTAGTTTTGCATATATAAAATTCAATGTGTATTTAAGAGAACTGCCCAAATCCAGACGGTTACAAGAAGTGACGGAAGCAACTTTTTATTCATAGGGGCCGGGGTTTATAACCTAAGTGAAAAACTGAGAAAAATAATACATATATACATTATGAAAAACTGAGAAAAATAATACATATATACATTAAAAGTTAAGTAGTTGTTTGACTGTTTTTACTTGCTTTTCTTTTTGTGCCCTTTCAGCCATTGTTTTGAGTTTGGAGCAACTAGAACTAATGTGAATTTGCTAGGCTTCCCAAAGTTTTAGAATAGATTTTTTTTATTTGAGTCTCAGCTTTTTGAAATATAAACTCTTTTTATATTCTTTTTATTTTTTTGATAGTGTTATTTTTCTATTGATGTGGTGCATTGTTCTCTTGTATTTAGATGTTATTTTACTCATGGAATATGATGATTTAGTTTTGGGTGTGTGTTTTTCTTTTTCTTGTTTTGGATGGGAGGATCTTTTATGATTTATTTTTCTTGCTGAGTGCTGGCTATGAGAGGTTTACAATCCTTTTTTTATTTGTGTGTTATTCATTTGTTTTGGGGATCATTTTTGCTTGTGTAAATGTATTTTACAAATTTTTTGTTTGGTATTTGAAAGTAGTATTTTCATAATTTAGTAAGGTCTTTTGAGAGAATTTTATGTTTTATTTGATGTGATTAGATAAGCCTTTGTTGACATCTATTTCTACACAAGTTTTATCCAAAGTAAATAGCTCTTTGTTTGTTATTTAAAGATATCTTTCTTTATTATTTCAAGATTATTTTTTCAGTTTCCAAAGTTATTTTTTATTTAGCTTAGAATCTTATGGTGCTAGAAAGTAAGGGGGTGATTTAGAAGCTCTACCCAAACCAACATTGTTGAAACAACCATTTTTGTACCATGAAAGTATGGAAGTGGTGGCTATGAGAGGTCTACCATCTTTTTGATTTGTGTGTCATCTCCTTTTTCTTTCTTGGGATCATTTTTGCCTCTGTAGATGTGTTTCACAAATCTCTTGTTTGGTATTGAAAATAGTATTTTCATACTACTTTCATATTCTAATACCATCCTTTGAGAGATTTTTATGTTCATTTGATGTGATTAGGTAAGCCTTTGTTGAGATCTATTCTACACAAATTCTATCCAAAGTATTTCAAGATCAATATTTTTTATTTTTTCCAAGTTATTTTTTATTTAGTTTAGAACCTTCTCTTGCTAGAAAGGAAGGGGGTGATTTAGAAGCCTTACCCAAACCAACATTGTTGGAACAACCATTTTTGTAGTATCAAAGTATGGAAAGCATGGGGCGATGTTGTTGGAACCACCATTTTTATGGCATCAATGTATGGATACCATGGGGTGATGAAGAGCCTAACTCTTCCCCAAATTAAAGCCCATCATTTAATACTTTCTCAAGTATTCTTCACTATCAAATTTAACTATAAAAGAAAAATTGGAAATCTATTTTTATAATATTTATAGTAATAGTATTAAATTAAAATAATTTATTATGACCTTGGATATTTAGTGATTTTTTAGGAAAACCTAGCATAACTTAGTTGTCAAACCAATGATGTCATCACTTATTGTTATTTGCCAATGTAGATTTACTCATCATTGCTATTGGAGCAAAACCACCCTACCAAAATTACCTTTTGTGATTGGTTAGGGGGCAAGGTTTCACTCTTACAAGATGTTTTTGGATCTTGAGTCATTAGCTTGTTTCCTTACTTCCTTTAAAATAGGCTCTTACACAAGTACTTACACTTTTAGATCAACTTCATACAATAATACATTTTTAGTTAATAAATTGAATTTTCAAAATTAAATATATTTAATTTATATTATTATAAAAATTAGTTTAAAAACCAATATTAATAAAGATATTTGAAAATAAGTGAAATTTATAAAAAAATATCTTCTTTAACTTAATGAAAGAAAATTTCAATTAAGAATCTCATAATAATAAAGCTATTTCAAAATAATCTTTTCTTAGTCATACCATGACTTTTCTTTGTGTCAGTGAAAGCATGTATACTAATAGCCTTTCCCAATATACCATAGGATAATCATAAATAGTGTTTATTGCAATATATTATTAAAAATTAAAAAAATTGTATTAATAAGTGAATATAAAAGGTTTTCACATGGAGTCATCATTTTAATAGATTATACTCATTATGCCAATAAGAGTATCTAGAGAGTGAATGGTTTTTCTTAAATTATATGTCAATAGGATTCTACAAGATGTCATTGGTTGCCCACACTATAATATCCATTAAAAATAATTGTCCACAGAATTAATGAAATAATTCAATATATTATTTTTATTTAGCAATATAATACAGAATTTTAGTTCTAGTTGTTTGGTCAATAATTTGTTTTCATTCAAGTTTACAATTAAAAAATTAACTATATTATATATTATTTTTCTATTAGGTATATATATTTTAATAATTATTAAAATTTAATAATAAATCTACACTAATTAAATAATGAAATGATAATTTTTTTTTAATTATGCTTTTATTTTGAATATAATTTTCAGTGATATAAAGTAAGATTAAATTAAAATTATTATTTTGTATGAGTATTTATATTTTGATTATAAATTTTGAGTATATAATAAATATAAATTAATGTACATTTATTTATATTTATTGAATATTTGTATTTGTAATTTATATAGTAAGTGGTCATATTTGAGGATTATATAGAATTTTGATGAGAATATTTCATCATTTCAATGATAATTTTGATTGAAAAAATGAGTTTAAGTTGGAAAAGTATGTTCGTGAATACCTCATTCTGAATTTCATCTTCTAGGAAAGACAATTTTACAAACTCAACAATTCAAAACTACAATTTTACAAATTTTTAATGGAATTAGAAAAAAATTGAGCAGAAAATCAGGCTAAAAAAAGCCAGAAACTAGTTTCTTTAGACCATATTGCAACTCAGATCTCCCACTTACCCTCTTTATAGAAACCACTTTTTAAAATGTGTTATCAGTTATTCATGTGAAATAGTTTTTATTTTCTATACATGTACCAACCAAAAATAACAGAAAACCACAAATGTAACATATATTGCTTTTGCTCCCTTACATAATTTAATCTAAAATTGTACAAGACTTAATACTTGAAACTGCTGCAAAGGAGAGGAACATTTTCATGAATTATACTTCTATATATATTCTCAATCAATGTGTTCATATGCATGCTAAACTTAAGTGATTTGAGTTCATATCCATACTTATGTTTACTGGTGATTAGTTATTTTTGAAGTTTAGTACATAATCTAATTTTGTTCGTTGTTATTTGGTTCTATTTTATTTTACAACACAGGTTGGATGCTTGCTGCTCATGTATGGTGAGAGTATTATGCATTAAGAATCCTATAACTGGCATTTATAGGACACTTCCTTTCATTAATGGAAGATGGAGCTCCAAACTGAAATGCATGGAAAGGTACGGAAGAGATAATTTTAAGGTTTTGGTTGGGATGCCATTAATACTCACAGTGAGCATGAGGAGGATCGTGATCGTGATCGTGAGGGAGTTAGTTTTGTGAAAACAGTGATATATGATTCTGCAATAGATTCATGAAGAGAGTTGATAAATTGTTGTTTACATCCCCTTCAAAATATTAGAGTAGTTGATACTCATGGAATCTATTACAGAGGTGCCATGTATTGGCTATTAGAGGCTACTCAGAATCTAATCGTTTTCTGGGTTAGGAACGAAAGACGGGAAATACTTGAAATGCTTGGGCTCATCCATTGGGCTTGGTGGTTTGCAAGGAACAAGTGTTAATGGCTGGAGAAAAAGACAAAGTGATAATTATTTGGAAGTTAAACAATCAAAACTCGCTTGATCAATCTCATAAAAAGAAAGGTGAATGGATGGAGATTTCTAGATCTACTGAGCAAATATTCAACCAGATTCAATACGGTGAAATGGCAATGCATAGTGCATGTATCCCCAGCGGTGGTGATATTGTGTGTTTTGAAAATTTGCTCAACAAGACCTCGGTGACATTTAATGTGAACAGTAGCTCCTGGGGTAGGTCTAATGACATTCATGTCATTTAGGATACATTTTGTAATGCTCTTTTTTATGAGATTGTTTCTTTAGTATTTTGTAATGCAATTTTTTTTATGAAATTGTTTTTTTAGAAAATTGACACTTGATATTTTAAATGTTAAAGCTCCAATAAAATTAAAATTTATCTTGATACCTGAAAAAGCAGGAAAATAAAGATTATGTAATATTCAATAAATAAATTTTTTATTAAAATAATCAATATTCATAAATTTATATGACAATTTTTTCATTAAATCTTGGTGAAGTTTTATAGCTAAATTTCTACAAAATATTGGATAAATAATGATGTATTTGAGATGTGTAATCACATAGTGGTAAAATTATGAAAAAGATGTAGAAAAACATATTATATAAAATCTTATAAATGAATAGGTATAGTTTTTCATGATTTATTTTTGTATAAATTGTAAATAAATATGTATATTTCTCTATGAATTCTTTTTATATAAATTTTAAATAGGAATGTATATGGTTTTAAATTTATTTTAGTTTTTTATAAATTTAAATATTTATTTAAATAATTATTTTTTATTGTGTATTTGAATATATTATAAATCGAATTTTTTATTAAATTATGGAATTAAGTAGAATTATGTTTATTTATTTAGCTTGTGAAGAGGAAATGGAAGGATAGCCATGATTTTTTAGGTTCTAAAACTATACAAGGAGAGAAATAGCTTATTTTAAATGTAAGTGGAACCCTTTTACATTACAAATAGTAGGTCTATTCAAGTATTTACCAAACAACTTTTATTTTTTTAGATGTGGTAAAATCATTAAAAATTTAAGCTAACACATCTTATAATAATTTAAATTTTAAATTGCATACATTTGATATATTGCAAAGAAATATAAATAAAAATACATTTAAGCTAACACATCTTATAATAACTTAAATTTTAAAGTGTATACATTAAATATATTGCAAAGAAATATAAATAGAAATATAGAAAATTTGTGAAGGAACTTAGAAAACAACTAACTCATAGATAACAATGATTAGGCTCTTAAAAATTGAGTGGGAGAATCCTAGAACTATGAAGAATATTGGTTCAATTATGTTCTTGGCATTTAGGTAAATGATTTTACAACCTCATATTCAATTTGAAATGTATTCTTATAGGATGCATTCTTATAAGATTTAACTTTAGACCTCAATAAATAAATAAATTCAAGAAATAAATTTCTTATTATAGTTCTAGGGGTGATCAAATTTAGTAGATTTATATGGGTCATTCACTCAATAAATTCTTGAATAAATTCTTTTTTAATTTATGGCCTTAGTGATAAAGTTTCATATTTTTATATAGGAAATTACCAAATGATCATCCTTTTAGAGAATTTTATATAAGAAATTTCTTATATAAGATTGCTAATTTTTTTTAAAAAATTTTGAAATGTGTTCTTATAGTAACTTAAAAAAAAACTAAAATCATAATGTACAAAGAGCAATAAAAATGCTAGTAGGGACAATTTATTAAATTATTTGATAGATGAATGTAATAACCCAATTTAGAGAGCTAATAATTGATTAGGCTCTTAAAAATTGGGTGGGAGAATCCTAGGACTATGAAGAATATTGGAAGTCATGGGATAGGTTCAATTAAGTTCTTAGCATTTAGGTAGGTGAGTTTACAACCTCATATTCAATTTGAAATGTGTTCTTATATGATGAATTCTTATAATATTTAACTTTAGACCTCAATAAATCAATAAATTCAATAAATAAATAAAGTCAATAAATAAGTTTCTTATTATAGTTCTCGGGGTTGATCAAATTTAGTAGATTTATATGGGTCATTCACTCAATAAATTCTTGAATAAATTCTTTTTTAATTTATGGACTTAGTGATAAAGTTTCATAGTTTTATATAGGAAATTAACACATGATCATCCTTTTGGAAAAATTAATGAGAAATATAGGCGGATATATTGTTTGCAATATTACAAGTGAGTATGCCCACTTCTCCATGGAGCTTGCCGGAAAATTTTAGATAAAACTTCAAAATCAATAGTATTAATTTATGTTTCATACTATTAATTTAATGTATCATGATATTTTAGTTAATAAAAAATTAGTTAAAATTTTTAAAACTAAATATATTATTTTTATATGAAAATGAACTTGATGTGAGACATGATTATGGGGAATAAGTGGAATTTGGATGTATGACACAAAAAAAGAAGAAGGAGAAGTACATGACTCACCTTGTTGCAAGAGCCATGAAAGAAAAGAGGGATGGAGGTGGAAGGTTGACTTTGCTTCTTAGACATGCAGTTGAGATTTCTACTAGATATCTCCACGAGGATGATGTTGTGGAGAGGGGAGGCCTAATTTCTTCTCCTAATGCAGGACAAGGTAAGGATTATGTAGGTAGAGACCCAGTTTGAATTGTGGAATATTCAAGATATGCTATAAGCATATATTATTTTCAATTGAAAAAGGAGAAGCTTGGAAATATTGGATGTACTCACGAGGATATTGATGATGTGCATTATTACTTGAGGACTCGAATTCAATCTGATACTTGGGTGGATGAGAGCTAGGGAGGAAACTTTCGAGCCCTTGCTTTATAGTAGACCTTTGGAGGTGGGTGTGTGTAGTGCCTTGATGGCATGGGAAGGATTGCACCACCCTCAGAAAGGGGCCTTTGGGGAAAGGCCCCACACATTGATGGGTGATGCTTCGATGGATGGAGTCAAATCTTGTTGGATCCGCATAGTTGTTAGCACACCGTTGGGCGAGGTCTGGGTTACCTGCGACCCTCACCCTTTGTTGTTTTAATATGTATCATATATGGTTGGTGGTATCCCACCTATATATATATAAGTGGTTAAAAAATCCATCAGCCAAATTTGGGTCAACCGTAAAATTAAATAGGCCAGAAATTCTCTCATTCATGCAGTCAGAATCCTTGGGTGGATAAGTTCCAAATTGTTGCCTCCTCAATGGCTACCACTAGACCTAGTTTTCCAAAATTTGACTTTCCATAACTTTGATATACGAACTTGGATTGAGGTGTCATTCGTGTCATTTGAAATATTGCAACAAGATATTCAATCTAACCCTCGTTCCACTTGAATCCAGTGAATTCTATTTTTAAGCTCTTCTAAAGCTACTTATGAAGTCTGAGCATTTCTAGAGCCACCTTAATCATTCGAACCCACTAATGAGATTTTGGGCCACCAAAAAATTTATTAGTTAATTTCCAAGTGAGGGAATTCCTCTCTCACTTTCTCTTTTTCAATCCAACGAGCCTTACTTCCTTGAAACCAATACAAAGGTACTCCACGCCTCGTCGTCATGAAGTCCTAGTCTTCTTGTCAAGAATCAAATCCTGAGGTAGCTTCTCCAATTATTCAGGTGAAAATTCATGCACTGTAGGAACATGTCCAACCACTTGAGAGTCCATGATCAAAGTGTTAGACGTCATTTTGTCACCATGACATTTGACTGTCATTATGGGTCTATCATCATCCATATTATGATCCCTTAGAGGTAAAAAATACTCATGTTCCTGAACCAAGTCTTGGAAACTCGATAAAAGTTGTTTAAAACCTTTAAAATATTACCTATGCACTTTTTGTGACCATTACCTACACATGCGATGATACTTCTTCTATTAGCCGTGGCGATCGCCGCACTATTCGCCACCAAAAACTGCGCAGCCCCATAAAAAGGAAGTAAACACGTAAATGTTACTTCTATAAGCCTATTTGGTTGAATATTCTCCCAACTTGAAGCCTCTAGAGTTGCCTCATTTCGAGATATATCCCTCTACTCATGGAGCTTATCCCTTGGCTAAAAGTCGATTCATTTAAGGTGTTATCACCCATTAAATTGTTAAAAATTTCTTGATAGGGTCATATAGGTCACTCACCAAATGGATAAGGTCTCCTAAGCCATTTCATGGTGGTATAGGAAAAAATTTTCATTTTTAAGCCTATACTACGTTTTGACATCACCTTCATTTATGCCATTTAATGTCAAATCAGTCCCATACCATGTCAGTTGTCATTCCCCATGAATTCAAACTCAAAAG
Organism: Pinus albicaulis; assembly: GCA_034641835.2. NCBI lineage: Eukaryota > Viridiplantae > Streptophyta > Pinopsida > Pinales > Pinaceae > Pinus > Pinus albicaulis. The sequence continues at coordinate 65,240 of JAXQQM020092499.1, forward strand.
GATGAATCTACCAATTTTTCAAATTTTCGTAGCGTCTTACACAGGAAAACAACAGAAAATGCTACGAAAACACCTAATAATTTTGTAGTGAATATGAGGATTTCTCTATTTTTTGATTTTTGAGTAGTCAACTTCAAGGGAAATTTCTAGGCAAACAGAGAAGTATTTTAAGAAACTGAGAGAGGTTATTGTCAATAAGATATAAAATAACATTAACCTCTTTTACCTTTCTCGAAAGTGCTACAAATTAGGAGATACAGGGATATCGTTCGGACATATTTTTCAGAAAATAGAATTTTCCTGCTTTATACATGTTTTTGAAATGCAGATTCTTGATAGCTGAAGATGGTATCTAAAAAAACAAGAGTTTTTTTTCTTAAAAAGGAATTGATATACAAAAAACTCCTCCAGTTTTGAAAAATATATAAAGGAATCGGAAATATGAGTTCATTTCTAAACCCAAATTCTGCATTTTTTAGGAAATTTCGTAGCGTGCTTCAGGCTTGAAGCCAGAAAAATGCTACAAAAATTCTTGTAGGTGATTTTTTCCTTTAAAATCCAGTTTTGGCATGTTTTATGGCAGGAGATCGATGTTTTCAAGTATCATGACATAATGAAGGGAACAAAAAATAAGTAAAGAAGATTGATGGAAAAGCCATTTTTCCCATGCTACTAAAACTCTCGACGAAACAGCCTAATGACACTTTGTTTTTGCATAAATGAGCTTTGGGTTGTATTTTTTAATCTTGAAAGTGTTTTAAAAGGTCATATAGCCACATGTAAAGGTCAAATATAGTGAGAGGAATTTTTCTTTTCCATGTTTGGTCTTCGACAAAGTTATCCAACTCATCAGTTCATCATGGGGGCATTATCATGTGTGATGGCAGAAGCTCCTTAAAAGTAGGAAGACATGTTTCATGAAGCCCTCCTAACATTTTTTAAAGGCTCATGGTAGCAAAAATTCAAGTTGATTGGAAAAAGTGTTTAAAACAGTGGCGCTATAAAAATTTTCTACTAAACTACGCTACGAAAATTTCTGTACATGATTGTTTTAGTAGTCAACTTAAAGTTTGATTTTAGACCAAATGAAAATGTATTTTGGAAATATGAAATATTTTTTTCTTCGGCACGGGGCCGTCTACAAAAACATCTCTCATTTTTTGCAAATCCATCAAGGTTTGGAAATTATATACTCATCGTGGAAGCCTATTTTTTATAATTTTCACTGACCAGATTTGTGAAAAAATTGTAAAATTCGACTTAGAGGAGATCCAACTCAACATCCACGTGGCATAATGACACATCAGCACTCTAGTACACTCAGAAAATTAGTTGGTTGAAGTTGGTAAGGGTTATTAAATTGATTTTTCGTATTATTAATGAAAGAAGAGTCCTTTTTGTATTCAAACTCTGCAAAACAGATATATCCCTAGGAAGTCTCCAAGTAATGGAATCATTTTTGAAATAGGTCTTTGAGGTGGGAATTCAAAGCTAGAAAGGTGGAAAAAAATTTGTATGAGTCCTCACTCTATAAATTACATATTTTTAGAGTTCGAAAGGGTTGGAAGATGTTACTTGTGACTACTACTATTGTAAATTGTTTTGATCAGTAATAGACAGTCGCCGTGGGATTTCTCTTTCACCTGAAATTCATTTGATGTTTTTATGAAGATTGTCTTATGTATCTTGCTACTTTATTTCAATATATTAATGTTTGAATACTCAGAATTCATGCTTCTCATGCTCTGACTTCGTTTAAGCATTAAACTATTGTATATCTTGCTCAATATCCTGCTTTCAATATCTTAATGTTCATTACTCAGAATTCATGTTTCTCATGCTCTCATTTCCTTTGAAAATTTATCTATTGAGTAAATTTTGTGTGTGTTGTTCTCTCATTTAAATATCTACATGCCTCAACTTCCATAAGAAGAGCCATTGTTATTGAGTTCCCTAGCACTTACTCCATACGCCTAATTGTAGTAAACCTTCTACATTTTCCACCTGCAATCATATACAATCAAGACATTATCATAGAGTTAACCATATAATAGAGTTTTCATTACAAACTATTTCATAGGTTGAGAGATCCCTCTCATACTGATGAGGCTAATCTTCAGTCAAAAGCTGGTTTGAAATAGTTACTCCAAGTTGACCATTGCAGTAGCGCAACGGGACTCAATTTGGTGATAACGGGAGGATCTCATCCCTTTCTTCATGGATCTGAAACTTCCTTAACCACTATATAAATTAAGTTGAAGTTTTAGGTTTGAGGGTACAGGTAGATACTAATTTGAGTAGGTACTCGTAGTGGTGAGTTCATAGTAGATTTCGAATTAGAAAGTTCTGGTTGTACATTGAAGATCACACCTTTATGCACAAGACTTCATGCTAGTAATTCTAGAGAGACAGGATTGTCAAACCAAAGAAAATGATTTCGCAGACACATGGGAGAAATCTGTACAATATCAAGGCTCATGTTGTAATTTATCTCTTTTTTATTTCTGATAATACTTATGTATCTCTTTTTCACTTTTTCTTGTTTCTAAATTCATTGAAATGACGTCAATACTTAGATTTCTTGAACACTAAGTTGAACTAGTATTTATGATTATTATATACTACAAGTGCTTTGATTCTTTTCATTTTTTGTGATTGCAGGTTCATCTTAGCATTGAAGGATTTCTTTGGAGTGAAATGTAAAATGCTACATCAAACGTATCGATTGAAAGGTAGGAGCATAACCTCCTCATTTCTAAGTTATAATAATCTAAAATGAAAATAGTTTAGAGAAAGGGGCATTCAAATGCTTGTTTGTTTGGGGTACTAGGGAGATCAATGCTGTCTGCAATAGGGATTAATCCACAAAACAAATTGGTGAATCCACTCGGGAAGACAAGTTTAGTTTTCTTTTGTTCTATTTGGTTTGACATTCTAGCTTTCCTAGTTTAAATTTTCTAAGTGTGGTTGGGTATATGAAATCATAGATTATCTGAGTTAGAAAGAATTAAATTTATTTCTTCTAAATTTTCTCTTCCCTGCGTGGTTTTCTATCTAAAACATAGCGGAAACCTGCACAAATTTCCAGTATAGTTCAGTGCGCATGCGCATTGGTTTGCACTGAGAAGTTGCGCACCCACTGGGAAATTTTGAAAAAATTAATATTTTCTCTTCCAAAGTGACATAACCAAATTTTTAAAGTTTAACTTGATGTATACAAGCTATTAGAGTCTTTCTATTAACTCCTCCTTAACACCTTACAATCTTGTTTTATAAATCATCATTTCTACATAATTAGGTTAGGGTTTGCCCTGGTTTGCTATTGCTATTTTTGGAAGATAGATTCATTTGTCAAAGATCACTAGTTTTATGTTATTGTCTTCTTGAGCCACCAATATTATTACCAGCCTTACATGTTTGAGTATTATTTTTCTTACTTGATTGCAAAAAGGAAAAGCTTCTAGATCACTGAAGTGTGATTTGTCTCAAACTAGTGTTCCATGATTTCATTTCTACTAGTTCAAGTGGAAACAATTTTTGTTTGCTTACAACTAAGTGAAATCATTAAAAGACACTCATAGGTATCTTAAATAGGATTGATAATTATAAATTTTATTTTCTTTGATTTTTTCTATACTTTTTAGGGTTTTTAGAAGTTTCTTTCTTTTGAAAATTGTTTATTCATCAAAATTGTAGCCTTTTGGCTTTATAATCAACGAAATGTTTCATCACAAAAGAGATATTGGTCATGCTTGGAAATGAAATTCTTTTCTTGATGAAAAATAAATCTTATTTGAAGTTTTAGGAAGCTTGTACTTTTTGAGTTCAAAAGTCCTTCAACTTTACCTTAAACGGAAATTCATCGAAATAAAGAGTTGCATTACAGAGAATAAACATGTTTGATAAGGATCCTAGATGTGATAGGTTTAACATAGGCATTATGGCAAGGGGTGACTAAAAAATAATGATGGAGATTCTGTGGCCCAAGGTCGAAGTGTAAAAAGGAGCTTGGCGACAGTCATAACTATTTATGATGGGGAAATCCCAGGAGTCGGTAAGATGTTCAGGGTGGGTATATATTGGTTATGAATGTCATGGTTGCTTATGTGTGAGGGTGTGATACTCCAACCAAGGTTGACCAGGGAATACTACCATGGGAGAAAAAATGGATGGGTGAATGGGGGACATAGTGCACCGTTTGCGGTCTTTGTACACTTACCAAAAGAATGAATTAATAGGGTTTGGTTTGTACAAAAAATAGAGGCGGGTGCCCCAAAAAATGAAAGTGTTCACTCACTGATGATGTGCGGAAGGTTTTTTTTCTAACCGTTTTGCAGAATTATGAATTACACATAAAACATGTTCCCTAAATGTGGTTATATGCATTTAGAACAAAAAATCAAATACTTTTTAGATAATTTCTCTAAGAGTAAATAGACACATAGAAAGATAGAGGAACTTACTTGTGATCCAAGCGTTTCCTATTCTCCTTCTGTCTCTCTTTTTGTAGCTTGCAATCCAACTTTGATCGACAGACTAGTTCCTGCAAGTATAAACACTAAACAACAAAGAGATTGCAATATAAAGATGCCTATTTATCTTAACTAGTTAAAATGATTAAACATGAAACATATATATTAGTTAAAAATCCATCATATGAAAAGTAGAAACATAAACAGATACATATATGGGAAAATGAGTAGCAATCTTTATTAATGGATAGAAGGGGGAGGTTACAACCGGCTGTCAATTTGATGTCACTAGCTCCAACATCATCTCAACATCATCACAATAAAAATCACACCAAAAACATATCACTCCTATCACTCTCTAAATTGAGAATCCAACAACGTTTATTTACTAAATTTCTTCCTTCCCTAAGACTAGAATATCTGCTCAATTTATAGGGAAACTGATGGTAGTTTCTCAATCAGTTACTTTCTAATAATAGGAAACACATTTTCCCAAGCTCAGAGGTGTTATATGGACACATGGATTCAAATTTTGACACATATCGACTCTTCTAGAAGGCACACGCCATGTGGAGATTCCAGAACAATGAGAATTTTTCTCCCATTTGACCAACGCACTCTTGAATGTCGAGAAGTTCTTTACAGAGCACCCTTGAATGGAGATAGCTGCATATGCAAAGAAATTAGTCCCTTGAGAGGCTGCGTTGGTGAGATCATAAGTGATATAACATATACTTCAAACCTTGGAAACATTGCAATGGAAGTCATGGATGGTTTTTTCTTGTCTTAGGGCATGTAGAAACTGAAATGATAGGGGATGATAGACCCTATTTCATTGGTCCTAGGGATTATGTCCAGTTTTACAAGGTCATTTGGAATGATGCCCAAATTTAACTATAACAGTTGCCCCCTAAATCATGAAGTCAGAATAATAACAATATTTTTTGAATGAGATGATTTACGATGTGATGGGTTGGCAGTGAAGAGGAGTGGCGACCCGCATCGATCTTACAATACATTACATCATGATATTTTTGGCAATATGATGCAGAGTGTTGTCCTTGATGGCAACCCACTGAATAAAGATGAAGACATGAGATTGTTAACATGTTTGTCCTTGATGGCCATCCACCTGATGAAGTTATTCTTGACTTAATGGACTTGGTAAATGATGTAAATCTTATGTGATATGATGTCTGTTGGCAATATGATGCTGGGTGTTGTCCTTGATGACAACCCACTTGATAGAGTGATGTCCTTGAATGGCAACCCACTTGATAAAGATGACGGCATCCTACTTGATGAAAATTGTGCTTGATAGAATATGTGTTGATAAACTTGTTAAATGATGTAAGTCTGATGTATCTACAGTGAGTACAGAAGGAAATGAAGAAAGGAATTCAGTATGTGATAGATCTATGATGAAAAGAGTATGTCTTAAGGCATACGCATTTTTTTCTAGGAGAAGTTGCGTATGCACGCGGGTAATAATGTGCCAAGTCGCGTATGGGAAAAAGCACCCATAAAGTGCAAAACCAGGGGTAACCACCATGGTATTGACCCATTGTATTGGGTATTGATTCGTCTAAATGACCCCGTCCAGGAATACCATAAGAAGTAATGTGGTTTTGGCTCATGGTATTGAAAAAGGGAAAACCTATATAAAGAGAAGAAATTCATTGTGCAAATAATGAGGGTGGGAGAAAGATGTCTAAGCTTGAATGAATACTTCTCTCTAAAGTATATCTGAATGGAAGGGGTTATAGTTGAATGATAGATCTAAATGTATGATGCTCCAATGAAGAAATGATGAAGAAGGGAATCTAGATCTAGAATGTATTTGTATCTGCTAGATCTGTTTATGGAATGCTTAGATCTGAGATGAGGCGAACATCTGTTTGAAGTAAAAGGGTTAAATCTAAACTGAATATCTGATCTGAAGAAGTATGCTGCTCTATAATGACTGAAGATGTATACACTAGTTAGGAACAGCGGAAGCGCGTATATACGCGGATTTGGTAAAGAGAAAGCGCGTATCTACCCTGAAGTATAAACAAATGTATATGCTGGTTGATGTGAACGGAAGCACGTGTATACGCGGCATCAGTGAAGGGATAGCGCATATGCAAAACTAGGGTTTGCTGAAGTATGAGTATGAAATGTCTGATCTGTTCTGCTATGTTACTGCTATCTGTCTAGGTTATCTGAATTGATAAGTATCTGTTGGTGATGTATGTTTGAGCTTAAAACTATGGAGTGGGTCCAGTCTGAAAATATGATGAAACGTGGCCTGCAAGTTATATTCTAAAGGAAGCTTTGGATTCAGTGTGAAAATTGATGAAAAGTGGTCCATAGAGGAGCTGAGGGTTGTAGCCTTCAGTCAGGGGGTCGTAGCTCCCTTCCAGGTAAGGCTGGTAAACGAGATCAGGGGGTCCTAGCTCCCTTCCAGGAGAGGCTGGTAAACGAGTCAGGGGGTTGGAGCTCCCTTCCAGGAGAGGCTGGTAAACGAGCGCAGATGGGTGCCTGCGTGCTGGTAGGAGTCTGCCCTAGCACATATGTTTTAAGATGTTTTCTCTATAATAAAATATTGAAGGCTGAGAAACTGCAGCGGTGGTTTTCTCCCGACTTGGGTTTCCACCTGAAATCCTGGTGTTCATGTGTGATGCTTATGTGTGATGGTTTATTCTGTTCTTACTGCACATGTTTACTGTTTATTGAACATCTAATGAATGAATTATGGAATGATATAAGTGAAGAATTAATGGCATAAATAGATCTCTATGTATACGCGAGTTTTATGAAGGATATCCACGTGTATACGCTAGTTTGGTTCAGCAAAGTAGCGTATGGGTTTTAGAGAGTGAGAAAGTTAAAATATTTGATAAAGTCCTAAATATTGATTCACCCCCCCTCTTAGTATTTTTTCCCAACAATTGGTATCAGAGAAGGTCCTTTTGCAGAAGCTTGATCGCTTGAAGGAGATCCGTCACAATGGGAAAGAAGCAAAAGAAGAAGGCTACTCAAAACAAGAAGATATCTCAAAAAACTTGTGCAGCAAAAATGAAGAAGATGAATCAGGTAGTGATTGTTGTGCTTGGGATTTATTGTCTTATGCATGCAAAGATGAAGACAATACTGTGGATGAAGAAACGGTTCTCAAGATCCAAATTGAATATCAACAAAGATTATTTAATGAAAGAGAATCTATCTACAAAGATATGATCTCTAGACTGAAAAGGTTGCACGATAATGTAACCAATCAAAGGAAAGGACTTGAAGCAGAAATCGTCTCCCTCAAAAAGGATCTGGAAGAATCAAATAAGAAGAATGCAAGACGTGAAGCAGAAAACATCTCTCTAAAAGCAGATCTGGAAAAATCAAATAAAAAGACTAAAGAACTTGAAGCAGAAGTCATCTCTCTGAAAGCAGATCTTGAAGCATCGAATAAGAAGAATGAAGAACTCTTACAAAATTTTGAAGAACCATAAAATGGGTTGAAAGAAGAGATTCTAAATCTGAATGATCAAGTTGAAGAAGGGAAAAGGGTTGAAGAAAGTATGAAGAAGCAATGCCAAAGCTTGGAGGTTGAGGTAAATATTCTCAAAGGTAAATTAGAAGAAAAGGACAAACTCTTGAGGTTTCAAGATAGTACTAACATTCTGGACAATATTCTTAGCAGTCAAAGGTCTCCTTCTATTAAAATTGGTCTGGGTTTTCATGAAACGGTTAAAGGAGAATCTAGTTCAGAAGGAGGTGCTAAAGATTCAAAGGGTGACAAAGAAAAATCTGAAGTATTGAAAGAAACAAAAGGCCAACCGAAAATCATGAAATCTCAAAGGAATTCATTCAAGAACGTTGAATGTTTTTAATGTCATAATTATGGGCATGTAGCAGCAAATTGCAGAAGCAGAACAATTCAGCCACAAAAAAATAGATTCTACACAGAAAGGTACTCTGGTTTCTTCAAGGGATATTTTTTTTCATGCAACAAGTATGGTCATAAAGCAGTTGATTGCAATAGAAGGAAGAATAGAAAAGTTCATGATGATTATTATGCTTATTTCTCTGGCCACATGAGATGTTATGGTTGTAACAAGTATGGACATGTAGAAAAAGAATGCAGGATGAACAAATCTGAGAAATTGGACAATTTCCAGCCCACAAAAAGAAGTTTTAAGCAAAGCTGGAGAAAGAAGGAGGACCAGTCAGAAATGTAGGGAATACTGACCCTACAGCATTCATCCGCTTCTAAAGCTTACTTCTCTGAATGACTGCAAGAAGTGATGTGAGATACATTATAAGGATTAGTAATGTATCGTCACAGGGGGAGAAATGTATGATGATTCTCATGGTTGATTTGAATATTCTAGTTATATGTATTTTTGACAGAGCATCTGATATGAAGAAGACATGTACAGGAAGGAAAAATTCAGGGGGAGATGAAGGAATGTGAAAATGCTTCACTTTTCATACGCGGGTTCGATGAACACAAGTTGCGTATACACGCGAGTTACAGCAGAGACAGTCGTGTATGCATTAATAATAAGAGAATTGCGATGACAGCTGAAGATCAGGAGCAGAGGTTCAGGGGGAGCATCAGTCTGACTGCTAATGATTGTACTGTTAGCATTATTCTGGTTATACTCATGCTAATGAAATGATACATGGTTTCTTATGTTGAAGATTATGGATGAGTCCTGTTTGCTTTTTGATGAAGAGTATTCATTGCTGAGATGATAGTCTTATAATTCAGAGATAAGGATAGAAATTGTTGCTGATGACTTGCTGATGAAGGTATTCAGGTTGCACAAGTTAAAGAAGAGCACTGGTTCAGGGGGAGCAGCAGGTTGAATACTAATGATTGCATTGTTGGCACTATGACTACTTATTCTTTCGTTATTGTGATACTCATGCTCAAATGATGATGACTTGGTACATTATGATATTTTGAGCCCTGTTTGCTAGAAAGTATCTTTTGTGCTCACCCATGGATGAATTGGTAGTCATTTGATTCAGAATAAGAATGAGATCATGCAGAGTTTGTTACTATGGTTGAGATCTTCTCCCTACATATGTTACTTTATGTTAAATCTTAAAGATCATGGTGATATTGGACCACATGGATGATTGCTTGACACATATTTGAAGATGTTGTTCTGGTATGATAATTTCTCTTGGAAAGAATGTATTGATGCTGCAAAGAATATGAAGGCTTGGTTACTAATGTGCTTATGCTACAACCGTTGGATGACGCTTGAAGACACAACTACACTGTTCTATCTATCTGTATTCCAGGGAAGCATTCAAATATTTGAGAAAGAAGCTGAACACTTTCTTTGCCTCACAGAGGATCAGATCTGGTTGAAATATAGAAGATGGTAGTGGATACACGGATTTCATGAAACAAAGTCGCGTATATACACGAGTTCATGCACATAAAACCACATATGTCTGATTGCTGACAAATTTCTGTTTGGGGTCAGCTTTCTTCAGCACAGCTGCAGTGCTGTTTGGTATCTCTGGTATTTCTGGTGGTGTTCCAGTTCTTATAATACTGTTTCAATATCTGATGTTTTAAAGATGCCTTGATGATTGGTTGAAAGTGTTCAGGATGCACAAACTAAGGGGGAGCCTTAGTCATATGGAAAGGATGCTTGGATGCACAAATTCAGGGGGAGCATTAGCTTTGCCGAGTATAATGCATTGTTGGTTTTGATATATGATCTCTCTTGAGGTCTTTCTGGTATTGGTCATGAAAAGTCATATTTGTAATTTGACGTAAGTATGAGTCTTTGGTAATAGGAAGTTCATAGAGTCATGTACTTCATTGAAAAATATGTTTGAAGATTCAGCATGAACTCAGGGGGAGCTTGGTCACTTCAGTATACATCAGATCTGCAGAACGCTTCTTCTATATGAGGAACAAAGGGGGAGAGTGTGTTGGTTTTGATCCGCCCTTTTCCCTTGATGTCAAAGGGGGAGAGTGACATGGTGTTTGAATGAAGAGAAAGAATGGTGTCAAAGAATGGGGAGAGTGACATGGTGTCTATTTGTTGTGGTGATCAAACACCATCATGGTTGCCATCAAGACCAAAGGGGGAGATTGTTGGCAATATGATGCAGAGTGTTGTCCTTGATGGCAACCCACTGAATAAAGATGAAGACATGAGATTGTTGACATGTGTTGTCCTTGATGGCCATCCACCTGATGAAGTTATTCTTGACTTAATGGACTTGGTAAATGATGTAAATTTGATGTGATATGATGTCTATTGGCAATATGATGCTGGGTGTTGTCCTTGATGACAACCCACTTGATAGAGTGTTGTCCTTGAATGGCAACCCACTTGATAAAGATGACGGCATCCTACTTGATGAAATTGTGCTTGATAGAATATCTCTTGATAAACTTGTTAAATGATGTAAGCCTGATGTATCTACAGTGAGTACAGAAGGAAATGAAGAAAGGAATTCAGTATGTGATAGATCTATGATGAAAAGAGTATGTCTTAAGGCATACGCAGTTTTGTCTAGGAGAAGTCGCGTATGCACGCGGGTAATAACGTGCCAAGTCGCGTATGGGAAAAAGCACCCATAAAGTGAAAAACCAGGGGTAACCACCATGGTATTGACCCATTGTATTGGGTAGTGATTCGTCTAAATGACCCCGTCCAGGAATACCATCAGAAGTAATGTGGTTTTGGCTCATGGTATTGAAAAAGGGAAAACCTATATAAAGAGAAGAAATTCATTGTGCAAATAATGAGGGTGGGAGCAAGATGTCTGAGCTTGAATGAATACTTCTCTCTGAAGTATATCTAAATGGAAAGGGTTATAGTTGAATGATAGATCTGAATGTATGATGCTCCAATGAAGAAATGATGAAGAAGGGAATCTAGATCTGGAATGTATTTGTATCTGCTAGATCTGTTTATGGAATGCTTAGATCTGAGATGAGGCGAACATCTGTCTGAAGTAAAAGGGTTAAATCTGAACTGAATATCTGATCTGAAGAAGTATGCTACTCTATAATGACTGAAGATGTATATGCTAGTTAGGAACAGCGGAAGCGTGTATATACGCGGATTTGGTAAAGAGAAAGCGTGTATCTACCCTGAAGTATAAATAGATGTATACGCTGGTTGATGTGAACGGAAGCGCATGTATATGCGGCATCAGTGAAAGGAAAGTGCGTATGCAAAACTAGGGTTTGCTGAAGTATGAGTATGAAATGTCTGATCTGTTCTGCTATGTTACTGCTATCTATCTGGGTTATCTGAATTGACAAGTATCTGTTGGTGATGTATGTTTGAGCTTAAAATTATGGAGTGGGTCCAGTCTGAAAATATGATGAAACGTGGCCTGCAAGTTGTATTCTAAAGGAATCTTTGGATCCAGTGTGAAAATTGATGAAACGTGGTCCATAGAGGAGCTGAGGTTTGTAGCCTTCAGTCAGGGGGTCGTAGCTCCTTTCCAGGTAAGGCTGGTAAACGAGATCAGGGGGTCGTAGCTCCCTTCCAGGAGAGGCTGGTAAACAAGTCAGGGGGTTGGAGCTCCCTTCCAGGAGAGGCTGGTAAATGAGCACAGGTGGGTGCCTGTGTGCTGGTAAGAGTCTGTGCCAGCACATATGTTGTAAGATGTTTTCTCTATAATAAAATATTGAAGGCTGAGCAACTGCAGCGGTGGTTTTCTCCCGACTTGGGTTTCCACCTAAAATCCTGGTGTTCATGTGTGATGCTTATGTGTGATGGTTTATTCTATTCTTACTGCACATGTTTACTGTTTATTGAACATCTAATGAAATAAATTATGGAATGATATAAGTGAAGAATTAATGGCATAAATAGATCTCTATGTATACGCGAGTTTTATGAAGGATATCCGTGTATATACGCTAGTTTGGTTCAGAAAAGTAGCGTATGGGTTTTAGAGAGTGAGAAAGTTAAAATATTTGATAAAGTCCTAAATATTGATTCACCCCCCCTCTCAGTATTTTTTCCCAATAGATATATCCTCTTGATTAGAAATATTTGAGGGAAGGAATTCCCATGCTCAGCACATAAACTATCTAATAACATGTACATCGTGTAGAAAGTTGTTTACATTGGAATGTTGCCTGATATAGAAATTCCTATAGATATAGGTCCATGTTTGGATGACAATCTGTATGTAAGGTCACCGTACAAATGATGTGTACAAAAATCCTGAAATTGTAGCCCAAATGGATGAAACTAGATTTGGTGTCTTCTTATCTCGTTCACTCGATTGTTTGGGTACAAGTCTAGCCATGCGAATATATGATTTGTAGTTGAACATGGTAATACATCGTTTCATTACCAGCCAATCATGTGAGCTGTTAACAAATGCGACAGAACCACCATTTAAGTTAATGGATTTCAAGGCACTGCATTACATTTCGGAAGGCATGACTAGATGATTTAATGTGTTATCACCAAAATCGTACCTGATTGGCTACTGATCAGACAACTTCAGTGTAACTATTTCAAACCACTTCTAACTGAAGCTTACCCTCTTCAGTCTAAGAGGGCTCTCTCAAGGGGGTTTATGATATTGGTTAATGATAAAAATAGATGGCTAACTCTATGATTTATGTATTGTTTTTATATGTTTGTAGGTTGAAAAGATGAAGGCTTGCTACCATTGGGTTAAGGATTCAGTGACAGGGATAAAGATGACAAAGGCTTTCCTTGTGGAAGTTGAGGCTTGTTTATATTTCATGGAAATAATAACACATTCAGGAAAATCCCAATAACTTGAGGTTCAAAGGAAGTCAGAGCATGTGACACATGAATTCTGAGTAATGAGACATCAAGGTATGGAAAGTAAAATACTCAATTCACCATATCTTAATACTTAAAGGAAGAGAGCGTGTGAACAATCACGAATTCTGAGTAATAAGCATTAAGACATTGGAAGAAAACATCTCAAAAGATAGGATAGAAACTCATTTAGCCTTGGCTTAATACTTAAAGGAAGTCAGAGCATGAACAATCATGAATTCCGAGTAATAAGCATTAAGCCATTGGAAGAAAAAATTTCAAAATATAGGACATAAACGCATTGAAATATAATAATAATCTCAGGTGAAGAAAAGTTGTATTGTTATTGTATATATCAGAAACTCCAAAGATTTACAATAAAATAGTTTGCCCTGATCATATTTCCAACCCTTCATACATCAAAGTACTCACTACTTATAGGCATCTAGCCTTTACATCCAATCTTCCAAGTGGCTAGATCATTAAACTCTATTACTGACACCAAATCTAACCACTAACTAGATATTTAAAACTAGAACTGACACCTTTCAAATTAGGAGTTAGAGTCCTACTATGACTCAAACACCTACTTATTACATTTTAATCTAAATATGATCCAAATATTCCTTGAAAGGAATCATGTCTTTCACCCATACTGGCCACAAAAAAAACATTAATACTCTGACTGTCTGCATGAAACTGCTCTGCCTACTGTTAAGGAACTGTCAGTTTGATGATATGGTAGCATAGTGAGCTAATTTCATAGCGACTATCGTAGCAAAAATCAAAAAGGTCATCTGAGATAATATTCTGCTATCATTGACCATTGGAGGGTGTTAAGTGATCAAAAAAATTTAAATACAAGTCTCAAAGTTCCTCAACCCTGTCATTTTAGGTGCCTTAAAACCAAAAAGAAATTTTCAGAAATTCCACAGCAAAAACAGGGCTTCAAGCCTGGCATGCACTGCGGAATTGCCTAATTACTGAGAGACTTGACAAAATTTAGGATCTGAGCTCTTAAAATATCCATGAATATACCTGCATGCAAAGTATGATAATATAAGACAAAAAGGTCTATTATACATTGTTACCTTCTTACTTACCAGTAGTTTTTGCATGAGCAACTTCAATAGTTTTTTCCATAGATCCTCTTTCCAAACCTTTCTTCTCTAATTCTGTCTTCATCATCTCCATATTTACTTTCAACTCTTTGACTTGTCTCTGAAGACTTTTACTCTCTGCATGTAGCCATAAACTCCTCTTCCTTGTGTGTGTCATCATGATGCGTAAAGGTTGTGATTTCTTCAACAATTTTTTGGCCTTTCCAATGGTTTTTTCAAAATGAGTAACCTAATCATTCACTTTCTTTTCCACCTCATATATCATTTTTCTATCTTTCTTGTATCTTTCCAGCTCTTTCTCTGTTTCAAAAAACTCTTCTCGAGCTGCTTTTAACTATTCGTCAAGAAACTCTTTTTCAGTTTGCTCTATGGATTTTTCCTTTCGCTTTCTCTGTTTGACCGTTTCTTCCTTATCTTTAAACTGTCCCTTTCGAAAATCTGCCTCAGACTCCTTCTGAATATTTCTTTTAGATTAACCTTTCTTTTCTTTAGTAACCTCTGTCTCAGTAGGAGATATAACTATGACTTCTTGCACTGCTTCCCTTTTTTATTTATCTTGCCTCTACTGCTTATTTCCAACTGTGATAGTCTCAGAAATTTGTGATCTAGTAAAAGGATTTCTAGGTTTAAAAAGAAAAACTGAATCCTCTGATGAAAAATCTAATTTCTTGGCCATAAGCCCCTTCCCTTTAATCTTGGATCCTTCTACCTCAGTTGCTTTCACTACAGAGGTTTCTGCAATGTCTATAGCCTATAAGATGTCTTCAAGCCTGCCTTTACCTCCAATAGTTTCCTTTGTGCTTCCTTTAGAACTTTTTGATGTAGGTTTAGTCTTATTATTTATGACATGTTTTTTAGCAGGCTTATTATTTGGTTGATGTGGTGCCACCTCTTGGATAAAATTAGCTTCTACCTCCACATCTTTACCTATAGCTTTTAAACCTTCTTGTTGATTCTCTTCTACTTCTGTAGTAGTATTCAGCTCTTTCCTAGGAGAAATAGTTTTGAGTTTAGAGGCTTTCCTTGGGGATAAAACATCCATTTCATACCCATTCATAAACAAGAAAGATTCCTAGTGTCTGTCTAGTTTATTTAATTCTTCCAGTACTAGTAATTTCATCAATCCATGGTGAAAGTTGGAAGTCTCACTTCTTTCAGGTCTACCTTGCACTTTATCTACCATTTTTCCAAGGCTTATGAAAAGGTAAAAAGGAATATCTATCAGCTTTTTTCCCATAAAATTAAGCAACAGCTTGAAGTGATACATGTAGATTTTACAAAATCTTCCTTCAAAGGTAAAGTATTTCTGTATGACTGCCAATCAATTAGAGTAGTTATATTTAAGGGAAGTTCTGGGAATCCCTATAGTCATATTTATCCCTACATGTCCAATCTTTAGATAATCATCACAAATCTTTAAATCAAACTTTGTAGCTTTAAACCATTCTTCTCCCATCCTAGGGATCCCTGTTGCTTGAGAAATGGTCTCAGACGAAACTGGCACATAAATAAATCCAACCTTTGTAGATGTTCCTTTGAAATTGAGTACAAAGTCTTGTGATACATATTTCTAATGACCTTGCAACTTTTGACAGAACTGAATGCAGCCTTCTCTTGTAAGAATTTCTACGAAATTTGGATCTTCCATGATTAATCTTGGACTTGTAGGTTTGTACCTGAATAGTAGGCCTCCTTTATTTTCTTTCTTTGGTGTAGCCATTTCTTCTTGTTTTGCAGCGGTGGCCTTCTCTAGATATTTACACCTGTTCAGTAAAAGCCTTTAATGACAACGAGTTGTTATGGTAAAAGAGGACTGACATGATAGAGGGTTTCTAAGGGAAATGAAAATGACAGCAAGCTTCTTTGGTAGCATCTTACAAGAGTGGAAAATAAAGCGTGAGGAATGAAGGATTTATTTTAAAAAATGAGATGAGAGTTATTAAGAAAATGGTGGGTGATGCCAAAACATGCCTGAGACTTTCAATGATAACCCTATTCTGACAGCATGACCTCGAAACCCTAAAAGTTTAACAGCTCATCATTATGCAAAAAATTGTTATAGGATGACAGCTTTCGTAGTGCATTTAGCCTTACAAGTGTTATTTTTGCTACAAAATTACTAGGTGTTTCCGCAACAAAATCTGTTAATTTTGTACCAAAATCGCTGCGAACTGAGAATTTTTTTGACATGTGGCCAAATTTGAGATATTAGGTTGATTTAAAGTACCTATTTCAGATTTTCTCCTTTGATATGACTTGAGATCATTTCTTAATAACTTATAAAATCATAGAAGCTTATACTAATCATGAAATTTATCATTTCATGATGGTATGCTTCTAACCAATATAAATACAAACTTGACACATTTCAAGTTATGATTTTGGAAATTTAGGGTGTGATAACATAATGTCAAATGCCAAACAAAATATTTCGGTCAAAAGTCCGAAAGCAAGGATATTGTTGATGCTGCCTCATGGTACTGGAAGATGATGTTTCTAAGTAAACTTCCTGGATGATGATTTGACATTGATTGGAAATTACTTTATTGTGAAATGGGAGTTACTGATTTCAGAGACAAAATGTGACTTGATATAGCAATTTTCAGGGATGAATGTCATGAGAATGAAGGTTTATGAGTATTGCAGAAGATGAGTATTCACTAGATGACTTCTCTTGAACATATCGATGACACTGAGATGAGTTGGGAACATTGACCCAAAAACAAACTGAAGCTATGAATCTACCGGCGAGAATATTACCCAACCCAAACAGTCATGATGATGGAGTGAAGTGTCATGCTCAAGAGCGACCTGCTACAGTAAAAAAAAATTCACTTTCCCAAATTTTCCCCGGTCATTTGTCGACCAATACCTCTTTATTTTTTAACAAGCTTGAGGAGGATAACATATTCTTGATCTATAATTCAACCCTTCGGGTGAATAATGTATCGCTATTTAATAATTTAATGAGTCTAGCGATGAATGAAACTCAATTCTTGCCATGATCGAAAATCCCGTCGCTATTTTATGTTTTAACGAGCCTAATGACAGTGAAAAACAAGTCCTTTTTCATATTTAGAGAGTTTTAAAAAGAGGAAAAAATAAAACTCCATAGGCAATTTTTTGTAAAGTTGTCGATTAGATCCGAAAAAGTGTAAAATAATATCTGAGAGAACCTCTTAGTCATGTTCGACTACGACATTCCTTTTTCGTAAATAATCTATCTTAGTCCGGAAAAAGGTCAAACTTATAACAAGTAGATATCAATTCATTAACTTTTATGAGCTCAAAAAGACAAGTGCTAAAAAATATTTTCATTTTATCAGAGTCTAAAAGAGCTAAAAGAAGACATGAGGGGTTCCATTTTCGTTGTTATCAAAGAACGAAAAAGACATAAAAGTGCTTCAAGTCCTCTTTCATTTTTATCAAAGCTCTAAAAATAAGGATAAAAGTATGCTTTGTGGTCAAATCATTCTTGAAATAAATGTGCACGACTAATCTGCTCATAATTTGCAAACCTATTCAGAACAACATCAAATGGATTAAAAATACATGTTTCATGATAAAAACTGAATAAAATTGTAGTCACAGCAATAAATGTGATTTTCAAATAATTAAATGACTAATTAAAAGATTTTTACTATTCATTTTTACCATTTGAAAGTTACCATTTTCATTTTGGAGCTCTAAACCTGTTTTTGCCCCCGAACTTCAGCTGTTGATTGCGATCAATTCTGTGGATGGGGTTCATCGTCGTTTGATCCAAGTTGGTGCCATAGACCCCCTATTTCTTTCAATATTCATTTCATTGCAAATTTTTAGGGATTTGGGCCCCTTAGGGTAAATTATTTTTCTAAAGATAGTAACGCACCCTTAGGCATCAAAAACTGCGTTGGAATGCACTCAAAATGAGGCCTAGGTGCATACGCAATGCACTTTCTATTGACCAAAATTGATTTGAGCATTGATATTTGTGTTGCAGTAATTCAAACAGCCATGTCTTCTCATAATAATGAGATGGAGGAAAATAACTTTGAAGAAATGTGTGACGAACAAAGAGAAGATCAAAGAAAGGAAAAAATTGAAGAACAAAGAGAAACACATAGAACATATCAAAGATAATATGAAAGAACATATCGAAAAAGAAAGAAGCGAGAAATGAAAACTGCAGAGCAACAAGAAGAGAGAAGAGCATGTCAAAGAGAATATCAAAGAAATTATCGACATAGAAAGAAATTAGAAATGAAAGTTGAAGAACATGAAGAACAAAGGATAAAGCATAATGAAAAAGCACGAGAATATCGAAAAAGAAAGGCACAAGAAATTTCAATTGCAGAACAACAAGAAGAGAGAAGAGCACGCAAAAGATAATATCAAAGAGAATATAGAAAAAGAAAGACACAACAAATAATAGAAGAAAATTCAGAACAAAGAGGAAATGGACAAGATAACCCAAAGGAAATAAGACCTGAAAAATATGAAGAACAGAGAAAACAGAAAAGTGAGAGCATGAGAAGCATGAGAAGCAATATTTTAATGCTTAAAGGAATTCAAAGCATGAGAAGCATGAATTATGAGTATTCAAACATTAATATATAGAAATAAGGTAGCAATATACAAAAGACAAGCTTCATAAAAACATCAAATGAATCTCAGGTGAAAGAGAAATCCTAGAGCGACTGTCTATAACTGATCAGAACAATTTACAATAGTAGTAGTCTCAAGTAACATCTTCCAACACTTTATAACTCTAAAAATATCTAATTCATAGAGTGAGGACTCATACAAATGTTTTTCCACCTTTCTAGCTTCGAATTCCCACCTCAAATACCTATTTCAAAAATGATTCCATTACTTGGAGACTTCCGAGGGATATGTCTGTTTTCCAAAGTTTGAATACAAAAAGGACTCTTCTTTCATTAATAGTTCAAAAAATCAATTTAATAACCCTTATCAACTTCAACAAACTAATTTTCTGAGTGTACTAGAGTGTTGATGTGTCATTATGCCACGTTGATGTCGAGCTAGATCTCCTCTAAGTCAAATTTTACAATTTTTTCACAAATCTGGTCAGTGAAAATTCTGAAAAATAGTCTTCCACGACGACTATATAATTTCCAAACCTTGATGGATTTGCAAAAAATGACAGAGGTTTTTGTAGACTACCCCATGCTGAGGAAAAAACTCTTTCATATTTCCAAAATACATTTTCATTTGGTCTAAAATCAAACTTTAAGTTGACTACTAAAACAATCATGTACAAAAATTTTCGTAGAGTAGTTTAGTAGCAACTTTCCATAGCGCCTCTGTTTTAAACACTTTTTCCAATCAACTTGAATTTTAGCTACCATGAGCCTTTAAAAAAATTTAGGAGGGCTTCATGAAACATGTCTTCCTACTTTTAAGGAGTTGCTGCCATCACACATGATAATGCCTCCATGATGAACTGATGAGTTGGATAACTTTGTTGAAGACCAAACTTCAAAAAGAAAAGTTCCTCTAACTATATTTGACCTTTACATGTGGATATATGACCTTTTAAAACACTTTCAAGATAACAAAATACAACCCAAAGCTCCTTTCTACAAAAACAGAGTGTCATTAGGTGGTGTCATGTGTGAGGGTGTGATACTCCAACCAAGGGTGACCAGGGACTGCTACCATGGGAGAAAAAATGGATGGGTGAATGGGGGACATAGTGCACCGTTTGCGGTCTTTGTACACTTACCAAAAGAATGAATTAATAGGGTTTGGTTTGTACAAAACACAGAGGCGGGTGCTCCAAAAAATGAAAGTGTTAACTCACTGATGATGTGCGGAAGGTGTTTTGATGACCGTTATGAAAAATTATGAATTACAGATAAAACATGTTCCCTAAATGTGGTTATATGCATTTATAACAACAAATCAAATACTTTTTAGATACTTTCTCTAAGAGTGAACAGACACACAAAAATATAGAGGAACTTACTTGTGATCCAATCGTTTCCTATTCTCCTTCTGTCGCTCTTGTTGTAGCTTCCAATCCAACTTTGATCGACAGAATAGTTCCTGCAAGTATAAAAACTAAACAACAAAGAGATTGCAATATAAAGATGCCTATTTATCTTAATTAGTTAAAATGATTAAACATGAAACATATATATTAGTTAAAAATCCATCATATGAAAATTAGAAACATAAACAGATACATATATGGGAAAATGAGTAGCAATCTTTATTAATGGGTAGAAGGGGGAGGTTACAACCAGCTGTCGATTTGATGTCACTAGCTACAGCATCATCTCAACATCATCACAATAAACATCTCACCAGCAGCATATCACTCCTATCACTCTCTAAATTGAGAATCCAACAATGTTTATTTACTAAATTTCTTCCTTCCCTAACACTAGAAATTGTGCTCAATTTATAGGGAAACTGATGGTAGTTTCTCAATCAGTTACTTTCTAATAATAGGAAACACATTTTCCCAAGCTCAGAGGTGTTAGACGGACACATGGATTCAAAGTTTGACACATATCGACTCTTCTAGAAGGCACTGGCCATGTGGAGATTCCGAAACAATGAGAATTTTGCTCCCATTTGACCAATGCACTCTTGAATGTCCAGAAGTGGTCTACAGAGCACACTTGAGTGGAGATAGCTGCATATGCAAAGAAATTAGTCCCTTGAGAGGCTGCGTTGGTGAGATCATAAGTGATATAACATATACTTCAAACCTTGGAAACCTTGCAATGGAAGTCATGGATGGTTTTTTCTTGTCTTAGGGCATGTAGCAACTGAAATGATAGGGGATGATAGACCCTATTTCATTGGTCCTAGGGATGATGTCCAGTTTTACAAGGTCATTGGGAATGATGCCCAAATTTAACTATAATAGCTGCCCCCTAAAGCATGAAGTCAGAATAATAACAATATTTTTTGAATGAGATTATTTAAGATGTGATGGGTTGGGAGTGAAGAGGAGTGGTGAACTGCATCGATATTACAATACATTACATCATGATATATCCTCTTGATCACAAATATTTGACGGAAGGCATTCCCATGCTCAGCACATAAACTATCTAATAACATGTACATCGTGTAGAAGGTTGTTTACATTGGAATGTTGCATGATAAAGAAATGCCTATAGATATAGGCCCATGTTTGGATGATGATCTGTATGTAAGGTCACCGTACAAATGATGTGTATAAAAATCCTGAAATTATAGCCCAAATGGATGAAACTCGATCTTTTGTCTTCTTATCTCGTTCACTCCATCGTTTGGGTACAAGTCTAGCCATGCGAATATATGATTTGTAGTTGAACATGGTAATACATCGTTTCATTACTAGCCAATCATGTGAGTTGTTAACAAATGCGAGAGAACCACCATTGAAGTTAATGGATTTCAAGGCACTGCATTACATTTTGGAAGGCATGAATAGATGATTTAATGTTTTATCACCAAAATCGTACCTAATTAGCTACTGATCAGACAAATTCAGTGTAACTATTTCAAACCACTTCTAACTGAAGCTTAGCCTCTTGAGTCTAAGAGGGCTCTCTCAAGGGGGTTTATGATATTGGTTAATAATAAAAATAGATGGCTAACTCTATGATTTATGTATTGTTTTTATATTTTTGCAGGTTGAAAAGATGAAGGCTTGCTACCATTGGGTGAAGGATTCAATGACAGGGATAAAGATGACAAAGGCTTTCCTTGTGGAAGTTGAGGCTTGTTTATATTTCAGGTAAATAATAACACATTCAGGAAAATCCAAATAACTTGAGGTTCAAAGGAAGTTAGAGCATGTGACACATGAATTCTGAGTAATGAGACATCAAGGTATGGAAAGTAAAATACTCAATTCATCATATATTAATACTTAAAGGAAGCGAGCGCGTGAACAATCATGAATTCTGAGTAATAAGCATTAAGACATTGGAAGAAAACATCTCAAAAATATACGATAGAAACTCATTTAACCATGGATTAATACTTAAAGGAAGTGAGAGCATGAACAATCATGAATTCTGAGTAATAAGCATTAAGTCATTGGAAGAAAACATTTCAAAAGATAGGACATAAACGAATTGAAATATAATAAGAATCTCAGGTGAAGAAAAGTTGTATTGTTATTGTATATATCAGAAACTCCAAATATTTACAGTAAAATAGTCTGCCCTGATCATATTTCCAACCCTTCATACATCGAATTACTCACTACTTATAGGCATCTAGCCTTTGAATCCAATCTTCCAAGTGGCTAGATCATTAAACTCTATTACTGACACCAAATCTAACCACTAACTAGATATTTAAAACTAGAACGGAAACCTTTCGAATTAGGAGTTAGAGTCCTACTATGACTCAAACACCTACTTATTACATTTTAATCTAAATATGATCCAAATATTCCTTTAAAGGAACCATGTCTTTCACCCATACTGGCCACAAACAAAACATTAATACTCTCACTGTCTTCATGAAACTACTCTACGTACTGTTAAGGAACTGTCAGTTTGATGATATGGTAGCATAGTGAGCTGGTATCTTCGAACTGTATCCATAACAAAATATATTCACTTAGCAATATTCTAATCTGATACCCTTTATCATTGCCTTGATACTCTTTATCATTCCTTATCGAGAACATATTTTAAATAGTCATTTACCCATCACCTTCTTCCAAAAATTGACCTTGCTGTCAAAACAGAGTTTTGAGCTACTTTCATAGCGAATATCGTAGCAAAAATAAAAAAGGTCATCTGAGATAATATTCTGCTATTCTTGACCATTGGAGGGTGTTAAGTGATCAAAAAAATTTAAATAGAAGCCTCAAACTTCCTCAACCCTGTCATTTTAGGTGCCTTAAAACCAAAAAGAAATTTTCAGAAATTCCACAGCAAAAACTGGGCTTCAAGCGTGGCATGCACTGCGGAATTGCCTAATTACTAAGATACTTGAAAAAATTTAGGATCTGAGCTCTTAAAAGATCCATGAATATACCTGCATGTAAAGTATGAAAATATAAGACAAAAAGGTCTATTATTCATTGTTACCTTCTTATTTACCAGCAGTTTCTTCATGAGCAACTTCAATAGTTTTTTCCATAGCTCCTCTTTCCAAACCTTTCTTCTCTAATTCTGTCTTCATCATCTCCATATTTACTTTCAACTCTTTGACTTGTCTCTGAAGAATTTTACTCTCTGCATGTAACCATAAATTCCTCTTCCTTGTGTGTGTCATCATGATGCGTAAAGGTTGTGATTTCTTCAACAATTTTTTGGCCTTTCCAATGGTTTATTCAAAATGTGTAACCTAATCATTCACTTTCTTTTCCACCTCATATATCATTTTTCTATCTTTCTTGTATCTTTCCAGCTCTTTCTCTATTTCAGAAAACTCTTCCCTAGCTGCTTTTAACTATTCTTCAAGAAAGTCTTTTTCAGTTTTCTCTATGATTTTTTCCTTTCCCTTTCTCTATTTGACTGTTTCTTCCTTATCTTCAAACTGTCCCTTTCGAAAATCTGCCTCAGAATCCTTCTGAATCTTTATTTTAGATTGACCTTTCTTTTCTTTAGTAACCTCTATCTCAGTAGGAGATATAACTATGACTTCTTGCACTGCTTCCCTTTTTTTCTTTATCTTGCCTCTACTGCTTATTTCCAACTGTGATAGTCTTAGAAATTTGTGATCTAGTAAAATTATTTCTAGGTTTAAAAAGAAAACATGAATCCTCTGATGAAAAATCTAATTTCTTGGCCATAAGCCCCTTCCCTTTAATCTTGGATCCTTCTACCTCAGTTGCTTTCACTACAGGGGTTTCTGCAATGTCTATAGCCTATAAGATGTCTTCAAGCCTGTCTTTACCTCCAATAGTTTCCTTTGTGCTTCCTTTAGACCTTTTTGATGTAGGTTTAGTCTTGTTATTTATGACATGTTTTTTAGCAGGCTTATTAGTTGGTTGATTTGGCGCCACCTCTTGGATAAAATTAGCTTCTACCTCCACGTATTTACCTATAGCTTTTAAACCTTCTTGTTGATTCACTTCTACTTCTGTAGTAGTATTCAGGTCTTGCCTAGGAGAAAGAGTTTTGAGTTTAGAGGCTTTCCTTGGGGATAAAACATCCATTTCATACCCATTCATAAATAAGAAAGATGCCCAGTGTCTATCTAGTTTATTTAATTCTTCTAGTACTAGTAATTTCATCAATCCATGGTGAAAGTTGGAAGTTTTGCTTCTTTCAGGTCTACCTTGCACTTTATCTACCATTTTTCCAAGGCTTCTAAAAAGGTAAAAAGGAATATCTTTCAACTTTTTTCCCATAAAATTAAGCAACAGCTTGAAGTGATACATGTAGATTTTACAAAATCTTCCTTCACAGGTAAAGTATTTCTGTATGACTGCCAATCAATTAGAGTAGTTATGTTTAAGGCAAGTTCTGGGAATCCCTATAGTCATATTTATCCCTACATGTTCAGGCTTTAGATAATCATCACAACTCTTTAAATCAAACTTTGTAGCTTTAAACCATTCTTCTCCCATCCTAGGGATCCTTGTTGCTTGAGAAATGCTCTCAAACGAAACTGGCACATAAAGAAATCCATCCTTTGTAGATGTTCCTTTGAAATTGAGTACAAAGTCTTGTGATACATGTTTCTAATGACCTTGCAACTTTTGACAGAACTGAATGCGCCCTTCTCTTGTAAGAATTTCTACGAAATTTGGATCTTCCATTATTCATCTTGGACTTGTAGGTTTGTACCTAAATAGTAGGCCTCCTTTATTTTCTTTCTTTGGTGTAGCCATTTCTTCTTGTTTTGCACCGGTGGCGTTCTCTAGATATTTACACCTGTTTAGTAAAAGCCTTTAATGACAATGAGTTGTTATGGTAAAAGAGGAATGACATGATAGAGGGTTTCTAAGGGAAATGAAAATGATAGCAAGCTTCTTTGGTAGCATCTTACAAGAGTGGAAAATAAAGCGTGAGGAATGAAGGATTGATTTTAAAAAATGAGATGAGATTTATTAAGAAAATGGTGGTTGATGCCAAAACATGCCTAAGACTTTCAATGATAACCCTATTCTGACAACATGACCTCGAAACCCTCAAAGTTTAACAACTCATCATTATGCAGAAAACTGTTATAGGATGACACGCTTTTGTAGTGCATTTAGCCTTACAAGTGTTATTTTCGCTACAAAATTACTAGGTGTTTCCGCAACGAAATCTGTTAATTTTGTACCAAAATCGCTGCGAACTGAGAATTTTTTGGACATGTGGAAAAATTTGAGATATTAGGTTGATTTAAAGTACCCATTTCAGAATTTCTCCTTTCATATGACTTGAGATCATTCCCTAACAACTTAAAAAATCATAGAAGCTTATACTAATCATGAAATTTATCATTTCATGATGGTATGCTTCTAACCAATATAAATACAAACTTGACACATTTCAAGTTATGATTTTGAAAATTTAGGGTGTGATAACATAATGTCAAACGCCAAACAAAATATTTCGGTCAAAAGTCCGAAAGCAAGGATCTTGTCGATGTTGCCTCATGGTACTGGAAGATGATGTTTCTAAGTAAACTTCCTGGATAATGATTTGACATCGATAGGAAATTACTTTATTGCGAAATGGGAGTTACTAATTTCAGAGACAAAATGTGACTTGATATAGCAATTTTCAGGGATGACTGTCATGAGAATGAAGGTTTATGAGTATTGCAGAAGATGAGTATTAACTATATGACTTCTCTTGGACATATCGATGACACTGAGATGAGTTGGCAACATTGAACCAAAAACAAACTGAAGGTATGAATGAACCGGTGAGAATATTACCCAACCCAAACAGTCACGATGATGGAGTGAAGTGTCATGCTCAAGAGCGACCTGCTACAGTAAAAAAAAAAATCACTTTCCCAAATTTTCCCCAGTCATTTGTCGACCAATATCTCTTTATTTTTTAACAATATTGAGGAGGATAACATATTCTTGATCTATAATTCAACCCTTCAGGTGAATAATGTATCGCTATTTAATAATTTAACAAGTCTAGCGATGAATGAAACTTGATTCTTGCCATGATCGAAAAGCCCGTCGCTATTTTATTTTTTAATGAGCCTAATGACAGTGAAAAAAAAGTCCTTTTTTATATTTAGAGAGTTTGAAAAAGAGGAAAAAATAAAACTCCATAGGTAATTTTTCGTAAAGTTGTCGATCAGATCCGAGAAACTGTAAAATAATATCTGAGAGAACCTCCTAGTCATGTTCGACTAAGCCATTCCTTTTTCGTAAATAATCTATCTTAGTCTGGAAAAGGGTCAAACTTATACCAAGTAGATATCAATTCATTAACTTTTACGAGCTCAAAAAGACAAGTGCTCAAAAATATTTTCATATTATGAGAGTCTAAAAGAGCTAAAAGAAGACATGAGGAGTTCCATTTTCGTTGTTATCAAAGATCGAAAAAGACATAAAATTTCTTCAAGTCCTCTTTCATTTTTATCAAAGCTCTAAAAATAAGGATAAAATTATGCTTTGTGGTCAAATCATTCTTCAAATAAATGTGCATGACTAATCTGCTCATAATTTGCAAACCTATTTAGAACAACATCAAATGGATTAAAAATACATGTTTCATGATAAAAAATGAATAAAATTGTAGTCACAGCAATAAATGTGATTTTCAAATAATTAAATGACTAATTAAAAGATTTTTACTATTCATTTTTACCATTTGAAATTCACCATTTTCATTTTGGAGCTCTAAACTTGTTTTTGCCCCCGAACTTCAACTGTTGATTGCGATCAATTCTGTGGATGGGTTTCATCGCCGTTTGATCCAAGTTGGTGCCATAGACCCCGTATTGCTTTCAATAGTCATTTCATTGCAAATTTTTAGGGATTTGGGCCCCTTAGGGTAAATTATTTTTCTAAAGAGAGTAACGCACCCTTAGGCATCAAAAACTGCGTTGGAATGCACTCAAAATGAGGCCTAGGTGCATACGCAATGCACTTTCTATTGACCAAAAATGATTTGTGCATTGATATTTGTGTTGGAGTAATTCAAACAGCCATGTCTTCTCATAATAATGAGATGCAGGAAAATAACTTTGAAGAAATGTGTGACGAACAAGGAGAAGATCAAAGAAAGGAAAAAAGTTAAGAACAAAGAGAAACACATAGAACATATCAAAGATAATATGGAAGAACATATCGACAAAGAAAGAAGCGAGAAATGAAAACTACAGAACAACAAGAAGAGAGAAGAGCACGTCAAAGAGAATATCAAAAAAATTATCGACATAGAAAGAAATTAGAAATGAAAGTTGAAGAACATGAAGAACAAAGGATAAAGCATAATGAAAAAGCATGAGAATATCGAAAAAGAAGGGCACAAGAAATTTCAACTGCAGAACAACAAGAAGAGAGAAGAGCACGCAAAAGAGAATATCAAAGAGAATATAGAAAAATAAAGACACAACAAATAATAGAAGAAAATGCAGAACAAAGAGGAAATGGAAAAGATAACCCAAAGGAAATAACACCTGAAAAACATGAAGAACAGAGAAAACGGAAAAGTGAGAGCATGAGAAGCATGAGAAGCAATAGTTTAATGCTTAAAGGAAGTCAAAGCATGAGAAGCACGAATTATGAGTATTCAAAAATTAATATATTGAAATAAAGTAGCAATATACATAAGACAAGCTTCATAAAAACATCAAATGAATCTCAGGTGAAAGAGAAATCCTAGAGCGACTGTCTATTACTCATCAGAACAATTTACAATAGCAGTAGTCACAAGTAACATCTTCCAACCCTTTCTAACTCTAAAACTATATAATTTATAGAGTGAGGACTCATAAAAATGTTTTTCCACCTTTCTAGCTTTGAATTCCCACCTCAAAGACCTATTTCAAAAATGATTCCATTACTTGGAGACTTCCTAGGGATATATCTATTTTGCAAAGTTTGAATACAAAAAGGACTCTTCTTTCATTAATAGTTCAAAAAATCAATTTAATAACCCTTATCAACTTCAAAAAACTAATTTTCTGAGTGTACTAGAGTGTTGGTGTGTCATTATGCCACGTGGATGTTGAGCTGGATCTCCTCTAAGTCGAATTTTACAATTTTTTCACAAACCTGGTCAGTGAAAATTCTGAAAAATAGTCTTCCACGACGAGTATATAATTTCCAAACCTTGATGGATATGCAAAAAATCACAGAGGTTTTTGTAGACTACCCCATGCTGAAGAAAAAACTCTTTCATATTTCCAAAATACATTTTCATTTGGTCTAAAATCAAACTTTAAGTTGACTACTAAAACAATCATGTACATAAATTTTTGTAGAGTAGTTTAGTAGCAACTTTTTGTAGCACCTCTGTTTTAAACACTTTTCCAATCAACTTGAATTTCTGCTACCATGAGACTTTAAAAAATGTTAGGAGGGCTTCATGAAACATCTCTTACTACTTTTAAGGAGCTTCTGCCATCACACATGATAATGCCTCCATGATGAACTAATGAGTTGGATAACTTTGTCGAAGATGAAACTTGGAAAAGAAAAATTCCTATGACTATATTTTACCTTTACATGTGGCTATATGACCTTTTAAAACACTTTCAAGATAACAAAATACAACCCAAATCTCCTTTATGCAAAAACAGAGTGTCATTGGGTGGTTTCGTTGAGAGTTTTAGTAGCATGGGAAAAATGGCTTTTCCATCAATGTTCTTTACTTCTTTGTTGTTCCAACACCTTGATTATGTCATGATACCTTTAAAACATCGATATCCCCCCATAAAACATGCCAAAACTGGATTTTAAAGCAAAAAGTCACCTACAAGAATTTTTGTAGCATTTTTCTGGCTTCAAGCCTGAAGCACGCTACAAAATTTCCTAAAAAATGCAGAATTTGGGTTTAGAAATGAACTCATATTTCCGAGTCCTTGATATATTTTTCAAAATTGGAGGAGGTTTTTGTATATCAATACGTTTTTAAGAAAAAAAATCTCTTGCTTTTTTAGATACCATCTTCAGCTATCAAGAATCTGCATTTCAAAAACATGTATAAAGCAGGAAAATTCTATTTTGTGAAAAATAGACCCAAAAGATATCCCTGTATCTCCCAATTTGTAGCACTTTTGAGAAAATAAAAAGAGGTTAATGTTATTTGATATTGTATTGACAATAACCTCTCTCAGTTTCTTAAAATACTTCTCCATTTGCCTAGAAATTTCCCTTCAAGTTGACTACTCAAAAGTCAAAAAATAGAGAAATCCTCATATTCGCTACAAAATTATTAGGTGTTTTCGTAGCATTTTCTGTTGTTTTCCTGTGTAAGACGCTACGAAAATTTGAAAAATTTGTAGATTCATCCTTTTGAGTTCGAATTCATGGAGAATGACAACTGACATGGTATGGGACTGATTTGACATGAAATGGCATAAATGAACGTGATGTCAAAACATAGTATAGGCTTAAAAATGAAAATTTTTTCCTATACCACCATGAAATGGCTTAGGAGACCTTATCCATTTGGTGAGTGACCTATATGACCCTATCAAGAAATTTTTAACAATTTAATGGGTGATAACACCTCAAATGAATGCATTTTTAGCCAGGGGATAAGCTCCATGAGTAGAGGGATATATCTCGAACTGACGCAACTCTAGAGGCTTCAAGTTGGCAGAATATTTTACGAAATAGGCTTATAGAAGTAACATTTTCGTGTTTACTTCATTTTTATGGGGGTGCGCAGTTTTTGGTGGTGAATAGAGCGGTGATCGCCATGGCTAATAGAAGAAGTATCATCGCATGTGCAGGTAATGGTCACAAAAAGCGCACAGGTAATATTTTAAAGGTTTTAAACAACTTTTCTCGAGTTTCCAAGACTTGGTTCAGGAACATGAGTATTTTTTACCTCCAAGGGAGCATAATATGGATGATGATAGACCCATAATGACAATCAAATTTCATGGTGAAAAAATGGCATCTAACACTTTGATCATAGACTCCGAAATGGTTGGACATGTTCCTACAGTGCACGAATTTTCACCTGAATAATTGGAGAAGCTACCTCAGGATTTGATTCTTGACAAGAAGACTAGGAATTTATGATGGCGAGGCATGGAGTGCCTTTGTATTGGTTTCAAGGAAGTAAGGCTCATTAGATTGAAAAAGAGAAAGTGAGAGAGTAATTCCCTCACTTGGAAATTAACTAATAAATTTTTTGGTGGCCCAAAATCTCATTAGTGGGTTGGAATGATTAAGATGGCTCCAGAAATGCTCAGAATTCATAAGTGGCTTTGGAAGAGCTTAAAAATAGAATTCACTGGATTGAAGTGGAACCAGGGTTAGATTGAATATCTTGTTGCAAGACTTCAAATGACACGAATGACACCTCAATCCAAGTTCGTATATCCAAGTTATGGAAAGTCAAATTTTGGAAAAATAGGTCTAGTGGTAGCCATTGAGGAGGCAAAAATTTGGAACTTATCCACGTAAGGATTCTCACCACAGGAATGAGAGAATTTGTCACCTATTTAATTTTACGGTTGACCCCAAATTTTGCTGATGGATATATATATCGGTGGGAAACCACCAACCATATATGATACATATTAAAACCAAAAAGGGTGAGGGTCGTAGGTAACCCAAACCTTGCCCAACATTGTGCTAACTACTATGCGGATCCACCAGGATTTTAAATCGCTTGACCTGGTGGGCTGACTCCATCCATCGAAGCATCACCCATGAATGTGTGGGGCCTTTCCCCAAAGGCCCCTTTTTGAGGGTGGTGCAATCCTTCCCATGTCATCAAGGCACTACACACACCCACCTCCAAAGGTCTACTGTAAAGCAAGGGCTAGGAAGTTTCCTCCCTAGCTCTCATCCACCCAAGTATCAGATTGAATTCGAGTCCTCAAGTAATAATACACATCATCAATCTCCTCGTGAGTACATCCAATATTTCCAAGCTTCTCCCTTGTCAATTGAAAATAATATATGCTTATAGCATAACTTCAATATTCCACAATTCCAACTTGGTCTATACCTACATAATCCTTTCCTTGTCCTGCATTAGGAGAAGAAATTAGGCCTCCCCTCTCCACAACATCATCCTCGTGGAGATATCTAGTAGAAATCTCAACTGCATGTCTAAGAATCAAAGTAAACCTTCCACCTCCATCCTTCTTTTCTTTCATGGCTCTTGCAACAAGGTGAGTCATGCACTTCTCCTTTTTTTTTTTGTCATACATCCAAATTCCACTTATTCCACATAATCACATCTCACATCAAGTTCCTTTTCATATAAAATTAATATATTTAGTTTTAAAAATTTTAACTAATTTTTTATTAACTAAAATATCATGATACATTAAATTAATAGTATGAAACATAAATTAATACTATTTATTTTGAAGTTTTATCGAAAATTTTCTGGCAAGCTCCATGGAGAAGTGGGCATACTCACTTGTAATATTGAAAACAATATGTCCTCCTATATTTCTAATTAATTTTTCCAAAAGGATGATCATGTGTTAATTTCCTATATAAAACTATGAAACTTTATCACTAAGTCCATAAATTAAAAAAGAATTTATTAAAGAATTTATTGAGTGAATGACCCATATAAATCTACTAAATTTGATCACCCCCGAGAACTATAATAAGAAGCTTATTTATTGAATTTATTTATTTATTGAATTTATTGATTTATTGAGGTCTAAAGTTAAATCTTATAAGAATTCATCGTATAAGAACACATTTCAGATTGAATATGAGGTTGTAAACTCACCTACCTAAATTCTAAGAACTTAATTGAACCTATCCCATGACTTCCAATATTCTTCATAGTCCTAGGATTCTCCCACTCAATTTTTAATAGCCTAATCAATTATTAGATCTCTAAATTGGGTTATTACATTCATCTATCAAATAATTTAATAAATTGTCCCTACTAGCATTTTTATTGCTCTTTGTACATTATGATTTTATTTTTTTTTAAGTTACTATAAGAACACATTTCAAAAATTAAAAAGAAAATTAGCAATCTTATATAAGAAATTTCTTATATAAAATTTTCTAAAAGGATGATCATGTGTTAATTTCCCATATAAAACTATGAAAATTTATCACTAAGTCCATAAATTAAAAAAGAATTTATTCAAGAATTTATTGAGTGAATGACACATATAAATCTACTAAATTTGATCACCCCCTAGAACTATAATAAAAAAATTATTTATTGAATTTGATCCTTTCAAAGGTGACATGTCTTTGATTGGAATTTGAAGTATAGAATGAATTCTTCTTACAGATATGTTGAAAGTTGTAACCCCTGTAGGAGCTAAAAGAAGTAATGGACTCTTCTCTGGAAATGACTCAGCTTCAAGGGCATTTTGAATAGCTCCAATCAAATAAGACTTTCCTGTACCTGCACTTCCTTGGATTATCTTAATTAGTTGATCAACCCCTAATCTAATATGTTCAAGGACATATAAAATGCTATTCTTTACTTAACCCCCAAACTTTTAATGGAATAAGACTTTGCATGTTGGTTAGCACAGATTAAATTCAACTTTCGCTTTTCCGATATGAAATGAATAGCACTATTGGAAGTCACTTCATCAACAAAGTCTGTGTTCCAATTATGTGCACGATCATGATCTATGCGTCCCAGCATCTTAAATTTATTGTAATTTATATATTTCTTCTCATACAATCCAAAAATTATCTCCCACTCATTCTCCCTAGAATCTGCAGGTGGTTTCTGAACTTCTTCTCCTTCAGATTCTACTTGATCAACGGGTGGTAATGGATTGCGATCAATATGCCATGGATTATATTGAAAATTTTCCCAATTATTGACTATCTCATCATCTCCTCGACCTATATCTCTATGGAAATCACAAAAGGCCTTGAACAATACTAACTCAGACCAACAAAATTCTACAAACTTGTCATCTCCTCGATTAGGAACTGAGTTAAATTGAGGAAGCACACATACAATAGCTCCATTCTTTCATTCTAACCATTTATCCCCACATTGACATTTATCATATGACCATGATTTTGCAACATCTATCAACGCAAGGTGCTCAATATGGGCAGGTCGCTTGGTATATGCATCAATAAGGGAATTATAATTATCAACATCATATGTTTCAATATGTACTTGTTTGAAAACTTTCCTACAAACATTCAGAACCACAAATCGACGACCATATTTAGAAAGAGGGAGTTCTAGAAGCAAATGACATGTCTCTTGTGCACATATATCCCTGTCAATAATAGTTTCACACAACAAACTCTTGTATGCACATGTTGCTGGTTCATTTGGATTTTGAATAGAAGAAACACGCATCAACATATTATGGAATGTTTTTGATCCTTTTTCAGATTTTGCTGCATATTTTGCTATGTAATTAATGACAACGTTCTTTGAAAGAACTGGTTTCCAATCAATATTATCCCTCCACATCATCAATGTTTCGCGATTGTGTGTATTCAATCTATCATCATTTCGTTTTGGTTCATACTTTTTTTCTCCATTCTCATTGATGTAAAGTTTGGACTCTTCACATAAATCCCATAGTGCCTTATATCTACATAAAAATATTCCTGCCTTATTTCGAATGCATGATCTCTCATTGCAAGTGATGTGACGCTCAACAAAATTAAGAAGTTCTTCATAATTAATCATAGGATCAGACTGAAATATTTGTCATGTGTCATTTAAGCAAGGATGATCATCAATATTGTGTCTAACTTGAATATTTCTTTGATGTCGATCACGTGGATTCATTGCATGTACACATTCATCAAAATATTCTTCTGCAAATCTAACTTGCACTAGATCATCCCAATTCAACATGTCCATGTTAGGAGCATTTTTTATCCATAGAAATACATTCACATGTGGAGACCGACGATGTTGCCACTCATAGCGACACCAATAATCTGTAGCTTGATGATAACGTTCGAAAATTTCATCTTGAAACATTGTATGTCTTAAGTGCATATAATGTGCTACAATATGAGGATTATCAATTACATTTTGACATCTCCATTTCCTCGCTTCCCCTGGATCTCTAGGACATGTACCTGACATTAATTTTTGTAAATCTGGCCATTGCATATATGCTGCACTTAATGTAAAGAATATTGTAGGACTCCCAATTTGTTGATACATGTTTGATAGCTCAGCACGACACTTATTCCAATATGCACGTGTGCCTCTTAGTACAGTGCCAAATTGCATCAATATTTCTCCAATTCATGAATCTGGAATATTTTGTAAATGTTCTCGTAACTCCTCCATTGTTGTTGGTAAATCTGTCATATTTTTCTTCACAAATACTATAGACGAAGCTTGAGCACGATGTCTCATGATGATATTGAGTAAAAATTATCTAAATCGTGGGTGCATTCCAAACCTGTTATCACGATATCGAAGAAGATGCTTTGCATACTCATGAAGATGGACATGTCTCTCACGTGCTTGCAACCAATCTGCTTCACCTTTTCGGAACAATGACGAAAATTCCATATAAAATAATCCCACAGTGTTATACTCATTGATTGGAGATGAGCCAATTCCATGCCAACTAAGCACTTCCTCTGTATTAGGTTGTTCCTCTGCATTAGGGTTGTTTACCCACTGTCGAATAATATCAATCTCTCGTGTAGAATTTGGAAGCTTTGATGCAAATGAATTTGTATGTAAGCCATCTAAATCATCGTCAATCCCTGGAACCCCTTCCAACATTGAAAATTCAGTGTCACTATCTTTCTTTGGAAAAGTAATAGCATTAATCATATGTGATACATCTATTCAAATTTCAGGTATTTCTTGAAGTGCATCATTATCAACTTGAAATCCATGATAATATGGATCATTATGAATCTTATAGTGTAATGCACATAATACAATTTATTTCCTGACAGTAAAATAATAACTTGATCCCTTTGCACATTTTTTCCACACAACAATTATCAAATCCAAGTCTTTAATATGTCGAGGTAACTTCATGGCAAGATTGCTAACCTCTTGTGGAAAACTAATGGTGTGTCCTCTATATTTGTATTGTCCACGTATTGAGTGCATAACATGCAAAATTGGACTTGCACGTGGTATCAACATCTATTTGACTTGTGTGAGCTCTACAAGAACATTAGGTTGTTCTCCTGGATTCATATGGTTATCGGCTGAAAATCTATGATGACTTCCTTCTCGTTTACATCTCATGCAGATTGTACCTAAGAAAAATAAACCAACTTCATTGTGATCTATCCAAGCCTATTTTTTTGAGTGCAAAACTTGAGGAAAGGTTTGCACCTCGAGAGATTTGATCCCTCTCAGCGCTTGATAGATCTAGAGTTAAGATGGATCTAGGTTGGTTTCAGTCATGTGCGGCCAAGGAAAATCTATCGAAAAATATGATTAATTTTATCAATAGTATGTAAATATAGATAATATAAATAGAATAATTTTATATATGCTAAATATGTCTGTTATTTATCTGGTCATTTTAATTTTAAAATTTTCTTAGTTACCTCATTTTTTTGAGATGATAAATATTTTAATGATGAAATAATTTTTTGAAAGCAAAGTGACAATGTAATAATGTTTAATGATAGAAAATGAAAATAATACGAATGTAGTCAATTACAAATAGTCTTCATTGTGATCAATCTCAAATTATTTTCTTTTTCTATTCCTATTGTCACCCTTGTTAGTTTTGTCATCTTTTCATATCGATTATATGAAAAGGACAATTGACATAATAAACCATTTAAATATTTAGCTTGAACTATTGTACTAAACATCATACATTGTCTCTCTTGCTCTTCAATATTAATAGGTTGATTTACTATAACACAAATATTAATTTACATTGTTAATAATTTTGTGTGCTTACACTGAAATCAATGCACAATCTTAATCCAATCACTTTAAAATTAATGTACCATCAATGTACATCAAATCAGAAATCAACGTCTACACTGAAATCAATGCACGTAATGCAAACAATCAAATAAGTTTACAAAACAACATCTACACTAAGATCAATGCATCTAATGCAGGTAATCAAATAAGATTAGAAATCAACATCTATATTGAAATAAATGGATCTAGTGCAAGTAATAAAATAGGATTTGAAAGAAACCAACATCTACACTTATATCAATGCATCTAGTGTAAGAAATAAAATAGGATTAGAAATAATCATATTAATGTACATTGTTAATAATTGTGTGTGCTTACATTGAAAAATAAATCAACTTCATTGTGATCCATCCAGAGTTAAGGTGGATCCACCTTAAGTTGTATGTGAGCCATCTAATGCATCGTCAATCCTTGGAACCCCTTCCAACACTACAAATTCAAAATACTATCTTCTTCTACCAGTAATAGCATTGAATCATGTATATGACCGTTGCATCAGTATTTCTTGAAGTGCATGAAGATTAACTTGAACTCCACGATAATATGGACTGGTTGACCTTTATAGACATGCACTAACATGAATTTATTTCTCTTGATAGTGTAACTGAGAATTTGATCCCTTTGCACCTTTTTTCCGCACAACAATTATCAAATCCAAGTCTTTAATATGTCGAGGTAACTTCATGGCAAGATTGCAAACCTCTTGTGGAAAACTAATGGTGTGTCCTCTATATTTGTATTGTCCACCTATTGAGTGCATAACCTGCAAAATTGGACTTGCACATGCTATCAACATCTCTTCGACTTGTCTGAGCTCTACAAGAACATTAGGTTGTTCTCCTAGATTCATATGGTTATCGGCTGAAAATCTATGATGACTTCTTTCTCGTTTACATCTCATGCAAATTGTACCTATGTTTGTCGTATGTACTTGAATTATAGAATACGACTCTTCACACACATGACATATTTGAACATCAGCCAATCGATAAATCCTATCACAAAATTTTCGATGTGAAATATTCATATCCACAAAACTTTCATGTTGATGTTGGGAATCAATATGTTTTAAACATGTTCCTTTCATAGGATTTTCCTCTTCTTCCTATACCATGTATGAGTTGTTCAGATATTGTTTTCTTTGTCGATATGATCTTTGTTGTTCACTTTTCTGTTTTCTCTGTTCTTCATGTTTTTCAGGTGTTATTTCCTATGGGTTATCTTGTCCATTTCCTCTTTGTTCTGCATTTTCTTCTATTATTTGTTGTGTCTTTCTTTTCTGATATTCTCTTTGATATTATCTTTTACGTGCTCTTCTCTCTTCTTGTTGTTCTGTAGTTGAAATTTCTTGTGCCTTTCTTTGTCGATATTCTCTTGCTTTCTCATTATGATTTATCCTTTGTTCTTTATGTTCTTCAACTTTCATTTCTAATTTCTTTCTATGTCGATAATTTTTTTGATATTCTCTTTGACGTGCTCTTCTCTCTTCTTGTTGTTCTGCAGTTTTCATTTCTTGCTCCTTTCTTTGTCGATATGTTCTTGCATATTCTCTTTGATATGTTCTATGTGTTTCTCTTTGTTCTTCACTTTTCTCCTTTCTTTGATCTTCTCTTTGTTCGTCACACATTTCTTCAAAGTTATTTTCCTCCATATCATTATTATGAGAAGACATGGCTGTTTGAATTACTGCAACACAAATATCAATGCAAAAATTAGTTTTGGTCAATAGAAAGTGCATTGCATATGCACCTAGGCCTCATTTTGAGTGCATTCCAACACAATTTTCGATGCCTAAGGGTGTGTTACTCTCTTTAGAAAAATAATTTACCCTAAGGGGGTCTATGGCACCAACTTGGATCAAACGGTGATGAAACCCATCCACAGAATCGATCGCAATCAACAGATAAAGTTAGGGGGCAGAAACAGGTTTAGAGCTCCAAAATGAAAATGGTAACTTTCAAATGGTAAAAATGAATAGTAAAAATATTTTAATTAGTTATTTAATTATTTGAAAATTATATTTATTGCTGTGACTACAATTTTATTCATTTTTTATCATGAAACATGTATTTTTAATCCATTTGATGTTGTTCTGAATACGTTTGAAAATTATGAGCAGATTATTCGTGCACATTTATTTCAAGAATGATTTGACCACAAAGCATTATTTTATCCTTATTTTTAGAGCTTTGATAAAAATGAAAGAGGACTTGAAGCACTTTTATCTCTTTTTCGATCTTTGATAACAACGAAAATGGAACCCCTCATGTCTTCTTTTAGCTCTTTTAGACTCTGATAATATGAACTTTTGAGCACTTGTCTTTTTGAGCTCGTAAAAGTTAATGAATTGATATCTACTTGGTATAAGTTTGACCCTTTTCCGGACTAAGATAGATTATTTACGAAAAAGGAATGCCTTAGTCGAACATGACTAGGAGGTTCTCTCAGATATTATTTTACACTTTCTCGGATCTGATCGACAACTTTACGAAAAATTACCTATGGAGTTTTATTTTTTCCTCTTTTTCAAACTCTCTAAATATGAAAAATGACCTATTTTTCACTGTCATTAGGCTCGTTAAAACATAAAATAGCGACGGGCTTTTCGATCATGGCAAGAATTGAGTTTCACTCATCGCTAGACTCATTAAATTATTAAATAGAGATAGATTATTCACCCGAAGGGTTGAATTATAGATCAAGAATATGTTATCCTCCTCAAGCTTGTTAAAAAATATAGAGGTATTAGTCGACAAATGACCAGGGAAAATTTGGGAAAGTGAATTTTTTTTTTACTGTAGCAGGTCGATTTTGAGCATGACACTTCACTCCATCATCGTGACTGTTTGGGTTGGGTAATATTCTCGACGGTTCATTCATACCTATGGTTCATCATACCTTCATTTTGGTTTTGGGTCAATGCTGCCAACTCATCTCAGTGTCATCGATATGTTCAAGAGAAGTCATCT
The DNA here is from genome assembly GCA_034641835.2 of Pinus albicaulis. Lineage (NCBI taxonomy): Eukaryota > Viridiplantae > Streptophyta > Pinopsida > Pinales > Pinaceae > Pinus > Pinus albicaulis. The sequence goes on from JAXQQM020092499.1 coordinate 104,550, forward strand.
AGTGAATACTCATCTTCTGCAATACTCATAAACCTTCATTCTCATGACAGTCATCCCTAAAAATTGATATATCAAGTCACATTTTGTCTCTGAAATAAATAACTCCCGTTTCGCAATAAAGTAACTTCCTCTCGACGTCAAATCATCATATAGGTAGTATACTTAGAAACATCATCTTCCAGTACCATGAGGCAGCATCGATAAGATCCTCGCTTTTGGACTTTTGACCAAAATATTTTATTTGCCATTTGACATTATGCCTAAATTTTCAAAATCATAACTTGAAATGTGTCAGTTTTATATTTAGATTGGTTAGAAGCATACCATCATGAAATGATAAATTTCTTGATTAGTATAAGCTTCTATGATTTTTTAAGTTGTTAGGGAATGATCTCAAGTCATATCAAAGGAAAAAATCTGAAATAGATACTTTAAATCAACCTAATATCTCAAATCTGGCCACATGTCAAAAAAATTCTCAGTCCGCAGTGATTTTGGTACAAAATTAATAGATTTTGTTGCGGAAACACCTAGTAATTTTGTAGCGAAACCAACACTTGTAAGGCTAAATGCACTACGAAAGCGTGTCATCCTATAACGGTTTTCTGCATAATGATGAGTTGTTAAACTTTGAGGGTTTCAAGGTCATGCTATCAGAATAGGGTTATCATTGAAAGTCTTAGGCATGTTTTGGCATCAATCACCATTTTCTTAATAAATCTCATCTCATTTTTTAAAATCAATCCTTCATTCCTCACGCTTTATTTTCCACTCTTGTAATATGCTACCCAAGAAGCTTGTTGTCATTTTCATTTCCCTTAGAAATCCTCTATCATGTGAGTCCTCTTTTACCATAACAACTCATTGTCATTAAAGTATTTTACTAAACAGGTGTAAATATATAGAGAAGGCCACCGCTGCAAAACAAGAAGAAATGGCTACAACAAAGAAAGAAAATAAAGGAGGCCTACTATTTACGTACAAACCTACAAGTCCAAGATTAATCATGGAAGATCCAAATTTGGTAGAAATTCTTACAAGAGCAGGCTGCATTCAGTTATGTCAAAAGTTGCAAGGTCATTAGAAACATGTATCACAAGACTTTGTACTCAATTTCAAAGGAACATCTACAAAGGTTGGATTTCTTCATGTGCCAGTTTCATCTGAGAGCATTTCTCAAGCAACAGGGATCCCTAGGATGGGAGAAGAATGGTTTAAAGCTGCAAAGTTTGATTTAAAGAGTTGTGATGATTATCTAAATCCTAAACATGTAGGGATAAATATGACTATAGGGATTCCCAGAACTTGCCTTAAAGATAACTACTCTAATTTATTGACAATCATACAGAAATACTTTACCTGTGAAGGAAGATTCTGTACAATTTACATGTATCACTTCAAGATGTTGCTTCATTTTGTGGGAAAAAATATGATAGATATTCATTTTTACCTTTTTATAAGCCTTGGAAAAATGGCAGATAAAGTGCAATGTAGACCTGAAAGAAGCGAAAATTCCATCTTTCACCATGGATTGATAAAATTACTAGTACTGGAAGAATTAAATAAACTAGACAGATACTGGGCATCTTTCTTTTTTATGAATGGGTATGAAATGGATGTTTTATCCCCAAGGAAAGCCTCTAAACTCAAAACTCTTTCTCCTAGGTAAGAGCTGAATACTACTACAAAAGTAGAAGAGAATCAACAAGAAGGTTTAAAAGCTACAACTAAAGATGTGGAGGTAGAAGCTAATTTTATCCAAGAGGCGACACCACATCAACCAACTAATAAGCATTCTAAAAACCATGTCATAAATAACAAGACTAAACCTACATCAAAATGGTCTAAACGAAGCACAAAGGAAGCTATTGGAGGTAAAGGCAGGCTTGAAGACATCATATAGCCTATAGACATTGTAGAAACCCCTATACTGAAAGCAACTAAAGTAGAAGGATCCAAGATTAAAGGGAAGGGGCTTATGGCCAAGAAATTAGATTTTTCATCAGAGGATTTAGGTTTTCTTTTTAAACCTAGAAAGCCTTTTACTAGATCACAAATTTCTGAGACTATCACAGTTGGAAATAAGAAGTAGAGGCAAGATAAAGAAAAAAGGGAAGCAATGCAAGAAGTCATAGTTATATCTCCTACTGAGACAAAGGTTACTAAAGAAAAGAAAGGTCAATCTAAAAGAAAGATTTAGAAGGAGTCTGAGGCAGATTTTTGAAAGGGACAGTTTAAAGATAAGGAAGAAATATCCAAACAGAGAAAGGGAAAGGAAAAAATCATAGAGCAAACTGAAAAAGAGTTTCTTGAAGAACAATTAAAAGTAGTCAGGGAAGAGTTTTCTGAAATAGAGAAAGAGCTGGAAAGATACAAGAAATATAGAAAAATGATATATGAGGTGGAAAAGAAAGTGAATGATTAGGTTACTTATTTTGAAAAATCTATTGGAAAGGCCAAAAAATTGTTGAAGAAATCACAACCTTTACGCATCATGATGACACATAGAAGGCAGAGGAATTTATGGCTACAGGCAAAGAGTAAAAGTCTTCAGAGACAAGTCAAAGAGTTGAAAGTAAATATGGAGATGATGAAGACAGAATTAGAGAAGAAATGTTTGGAAAGAGTAGCTATGGAAAAAACTATTGAAGTTGCTCATGAAGAAACCACTGGTAAATGAAGAAGGTAACAATGAATAATAGGCCTTTTTGTCTTATATTATCATACTTTACATGCATGTATATTCATGGATATTTTAAGAGCTCAGATCCTAAATTTTGTCAAGTCTCTGAGTAATTAGGAAATTCTGCAACGCATGCCAGGCTTGAAGCCCAGTTTTTGCTGTCGAATTTCTGAAAATTTCTTTTTGGTTTTAAGGTACCTAAACTGACAGGGTTGAGGAACTTTGAGGCTTGTATTTAAATTTTTTTGATCACTTAACACCCTCCAATGGTCAAGAATAGCATAATATTATCTCAGATGACCTTTTTTATTTTTGCTACGAAATTCGCTATGAAAGTAGCTCAAAACTCTGTTTTGACAGCAAGGTCAATTTTTGGAAGAAGGTGATGGGTAAATGACTATTTAAAATCTGTTCTCCATAGGGAATGATAAAGAGTATCAGGGAAATGATAAAGGGTATCAAATCAGAATATTTCTAAGTGAAGATATTTTGTTATGGATATAGTTTGAAGATACCAGCTCACTATGCTACCATATCATCAAACTGACAGTTCCTTAACAGTAGGCAGAGCAGTTTCATGAAGACAATAAGAGTATTAATGTTTTTTTTGTGGCGAGTATGGGTGAAAGACATGATTCCTTTCAAGGAATATTTGGATCATATTTAGATTAAAATGTAATAAGTAGGTGTTTGAGTCATAGTAGGACTCTAACTCCTAATTCGAAAGGTGTCAGTTCTAGTTTTAAATATCTAGTTAGTGGTTAGATTTGGTGTGAGTAATAGATTTTAATGATCTAGCCACTTGGCAGATTGGATGTAAAGGCTAGATGCCTATAAATAGTGATTACTTCGATGTATGAAGGGTTGGAAATATGATCAGGGCAGACTATTTTATTGTAAATCTTTGGAGTTTCTGATATATACAATAACAATACAACTTTTCTTCACGTAAGATTCTTATTATATTTCAATGAGTTTATGTCCTATCTTTTGAAATGTTTTCTTCCAATGTCTTAATGCTTATTACTCAGAATTCATGATTGTTCATGCTCTGAATTCCTTTAAGTATTAAGCCATGGTTAAATGAGTTTCTGTCCTATCTTTTGAGATGTTTTCTTCCAATTTCTTAATGCTTATTACTCAAAATTCATGATTGTTCATGCTCTCGCTTCCTTTAAGTATTAAGCTATGGTGAATTGAGTATTTTACTTTCCATACCTTGATGTATCATTACTCATAATTCATGTGTCACATGCTCTGACCTCCTTTGAACCTCAATTTATTCGGATTTTCCTGAATGTGTTATTATTTCCATGAAATATAAACAAGCCTCAAATTCCACAAGGAAAGCCTTTGTCATCTTTATCGCTGTCACTGAATCCTTAACCCAATGGTAGCAAGCCTTCATCTTTTCAACCTGCAAACATATAGAAACAATACATAAATCATAGAGTTAGCCATCTATTTTTATCATTAACCAATATCATAAACCCCCTTGAAAGAGCCCTCTTAGACTGAAGAGGCTAAGCTTCAGTTAGAAGTGGTTTGAAATAGTTACACTGAAGTTGTCTAATCAGTAGCCAATCAGGTACAATTTTGGTGATAACACATTAAATCATCTATTCATGCCTTACGAAATGTACTGCAGTGCCTTGAAATCCATTAACTTCAATGGTGGTTCTCTTGCATTTGTTAACAGCTCACATGATTGGCTAGTAATAAAATGATGTATTACCATTTTCAACTACAAATCATATATTCGCATGGCTAGACTTGTACCCAAACGATCGAGTGAACGAGATAAGAAGACCCCAGATCTAGTTTCAGCCATCTGGGCTGCAATTTCAGGATTTTTGTACACATCATTTGTACGGTGACCTTACATACAGATCGTCATCCAAACATGGGCCTATATCTATAGGAATTTCTATATCGAGCAACATTCCAATGTAAACAAATTTCCGCACAATGTACATTTTATTAGATAGTTTATGTGCTAAGCATGGGAATGCCTTCCCTCAAATATTTGTGATCAAGAGGATATATCATGATGTAATGTATTGTAAGATCGATGCGGGTTTCCACTCCTCTTCAGTGCCAACCCATGACATCGTAAAGCATCTCATTCAAAAAATATTGTTATTATTCTTACTTCATGCTTTAGGGGGCAGCTATTATAGTTAAATTTGGGCATCATTCCCAATGACCTAGTAAAACTGGACATCATTCCTAGGACCAATGAAATAGGGTCTATCATCCCCTATCATTTTAGTTGCTACATGCCCTAAGACAAGAAAAAGCCATCCATGACTTCCATTGCAAGGTTTCCAAGGTTTGAAGTATATGTTATATCACTTATGATCTCACCAACGCAGCCTCTCAAGGGACTAATTTCTTTGCATATGTAGCTATATCCATTAAAGGGTGCTCTGTAAAGCATATGTAGCTTTACAGAGTTTTAATTCATGGGGAATGACAACTGACATGGTATGGGACTGATTTGACATGAAATGGCATAAATGAAGGTGATGTCAAAACATAGTATAGGCTTAAAAATGCAAATTTTTTCCTATACCACCATGAAATGGCTTAGGAGACCTTATCCATTTGGTGAGTGACCTATATGACCCTATCAAGAAATGTTTAAAAATTTAATGGGTGATAACACCTCAAATGAATGGACTTTTAGCCAAGGGATAAGCTCCATGAGTAGAGGCATATATCTCGAACTGACGCGACTCTAGAGGCTTTAAGTTGGGAGAATATTTGTACAAATAGGCTTATAGAAGTAAAATTTTCGTGTGTAATTCCTTTTTATGGGGGTGTATAGTTTTTGGTGGCGAATAGAGAGGCGATCGCCACGGCTAATAGAAGAAGTATCATCGCATGTGCAGGTAATGGTCACAAAAAGTACACAGGTAATATTTTAAAGGTTTTAAACAACTTTTCTCGAGTTTCCAAGACTTGGTTCAAGAACATGAGTATTTTTTACCTCTAAGGGAGAATAATATGGATGATGATAAACCCATAATGACAGTCAAACGTCATGGTGACAAAATGACGTCTAACACTTTGATCATAGACTCCGAAGTGGTTGGACATGTTCCTACAGTGCACGAATTTTCACCTGAATAATTGGAGAAGCTACCTCAGGATTTGATTCTTGAAAAGAAGACTAGGACTTCATGACGGCGAGGCATGGAGTACCTTTGTATTGGTTTCAAGGAATTAAGGCTCATTGGATTGAAAAAGAGAAAGTGAGAGAGGAATTCCCTCACTTGGAAATTAACTAATAAATTTTTTGGTGGCCCAAAATCTCATTAGTGGGTTGGAATGATTAAGGTGGCTCCAGAAACGCTTAGAATTCATAGGTGGCTTTGGAAGAGCTTAAAAAAAGAATTCAATGGATTGAAGTGGAACCAGGGTTAGATTGAATATCTTGTTGCAAGATTTCAAATGACACTAATGACACCCATTCAAAGTTCGTATATCAAAGTTGTGAAGGAAACTTCAATCTGACTCGAATTCAATATGATCCTTAGGTGGATGAGAGCTAGGGAGGAAACTTCCCAGCCCTTGCTTTACAGTATACCTTTGGAGGTGGGTGTGTGTAGTGCCTTGATGACATGGGAAGGATTGCACCACCCTCACAACTTTGATATACGAACTTGGATTGAGGTGTCATTTATGTCATTTGAAATCTTGCAACAAGATATTCAATCCAACCCTGGTTCCACTTCAATCCAGTGAATTCTATTTTTAAGCTCTTCCAAAGCCACTTATGAATCATAAGCATTTCTGGAGCCACCTTAATCATTCCAACCCACTAATGAGATTTTGGGCCACCAAAAAATTTATTAGTTAATTTCCAAGTGAGGGAATTCCTCTCTCACTTTCTCTTTTTCAATCCAACGAGCCTTACTTCCCTGAAACCAATACAAAGGTACTCCATGCCTCACCGTCATGAAGTCCTAGTCTTCTTGTCAAGAATCAAATCCTGAGGTAGCTTCTCCAATTATTCAGGTGAAAATTCGTGCACTGTAGGAACATGTCCAACCACTTCGGAGTCTATGATCAAAGTGTTAGACGTCATTTTGTCACCATGAAATTTTAATGTCATTATGGGTTTATCATCATCCATATTATTCTCCCTTAGAGGTAAAAAATACTCATGTTCCTGAACCAAGTCTTGGAAACTCGAGAAAAGTTGTTTAAAACCTTTAAAATATTACCTATGCGCTTTTTGTGACCATTACCTGCACATATGATGATACTTCTTCTATTATCCATGGTGATCGCCGCTCTATTCGCCACCAAAAACTGTGCACCCCCATAAAAAGGAAGTAAACATGAAAATGTTACTTCTATAAGACTATTTGGAGAAATATTCTCCCAACTTTAAGCCTCTAGAGTCGCGTCAGTTCGAGATATATGCCTCTACTCATGGAGCTTATCCCTTGGCTAAAAGTCCATTCATTTGAGGTGTTATCACCCATTAAATGGTTAAACATTTCTTGATAGGGTCGTATAGGTCACTCACCAAATGGATAAGGTCTCCTAAGCCATTTCATGGTGGTATAGGAAAAAATTTGCATTTTTAAGCCTATACTACGTTTTGACATCACCTTCATTTATGCCATTTCATGTCAAATCAGTCCCATACCATGTCAGTTGTCATTCCCCATGAATTAAAACTCAAAATGATGAATCTACCAATTTTTCAAATTTTCGTAGCGTCTTACAGAGGAAAACAACAAAAGATGCTACGAAAACACCTAATAATTTTGTAGCGAATATGAGGATTTCTCTATTTTTTGACTTTTGAGTAGTCAACTTAAAGGGAAATTTCTAGGAAAACAGAGAAGTATTTTAAGAACCTAAGAGAGGTTATTGTCAATAACATATCAAATAACATTAACCTCTTTTACTTTTCTCAAAACTACTACAAATTAGGACATACAGGGATATCTTTCAGACCTATTTTTCAGAAAATAGAATTTCCCTTCTTTATACATGTTTTTGAAATGCAGATTCTTGATAGCTGAAGATGGTATCTAAAAATAAAAGTGAGTTTATTTCTTAAAAACGTATAGATATACAAAAACCTCCTCCAGTTTTGAAAAATCTATCAAGGACTCGGAAATATGAGTTCATTTCTAAACCCAAAATCTGCATTTTTTAGGAAATTTCGTAGCCTGCTTCAGGCTTGAAGCCAGAAAAACGCTACAAAAATTCTTGTAGGTGGTTTTTTTCTTTAAAATCCAGTTTTGGCATGTTTTATGGGGAGAGATCGATGTTTTCAAGGTATCATGACATAATGAAGGTGTTGGAACAACAAAGAAGTAAAGAAGATTGATGGAAAAGCCATTTTTCCCATGCTACTAAAACTCTCGATGAAATCGCCTAATGACACTCTGTTTTTGCTGAAAGGAGATTTGGGTTGTATTTTTTTATCTTGAAAGTGTTTTAAAAGGTCATATAGCCACATGTAAAGGTCAAATATAGTCAGAGGAATTTTTCTTTTCCAAGTTTGGTCTTCGACAAAGTTATCCAACTCATCAATGCATCATGGAGGCATTATCATGTGTGATGGCAGCAGCTCCTTAAAAGTAGGAAGAAATGTTTCATGAAGCCCTCCTAACATTTTTTAAAGGCTCATGGTAGCAGAAATTCAAGTTGATTGGAAAAATTGTTTAAAACAGAGGCGCTACGAAAAGTTGCTACTAAACTACGCTACGAAAATTTCTGTACATGATTGTTTTAGTAGTCAACTTAAAGTTTGATTTTAGACCAAATGAAAATGTATTTTGGAAATATGAAAGAGTTTTTTCTTTGGCACGGGGCCATCTACAAAAAAATCTGTCATTTTTTGCAAATCCATCAAGGTTTGGAAATTATATACTCATCATGGAAGCTTGTTTTTTAGAATTTTCACTGACCAGATTTGTGTAAAAATTGTAAAATTGGACTTAGAGGAGATCCAGCTCAACATCCACATGGAAAATGACACATCATCACTCTAGTACACTAATAAAATTAGTTGGTTGAAGTTGATAAGGTTTATTAAATTGATTTTTTGAACTATTAATGAAAGAAGAGTCGTTTTTGTATTCAAACTCTGCAAAACAGATATATCCCTAGGAAGTCTCCAAGTAATGGAATCATTTTTGAAATAGGTCTTTGAGGTGGGAATTAGAAGCTAGAAAGGTGGAAAAACATCTGTATGAGTCCTCACTCTATAAATTATATAGTTTTAGAGTTAGAAAGGGTTGGAAGATGTTACTTGTGACTACTACTATTGTAAATTGTTCTGATCAGTAATAGACAGTCGCTGTGGGATTTCTCTTTCACCTGAGATTCATTTGATTTTTTTATGAAGCATGTCTTATGTATCTTGCTACTTTATTTCAATATATTAATGTTTAAATACTCATAATTTGTGTTTCCCATGCTCTGACTTCCTTTAAGAATTAAACTATTGTATATCTTCTTCAATATCCTGCTTTCAATATCTTAATGTTCATTACTCAGAATTCATGTTTCTCATGTGCTCATTTCCTTTGAACATTTATCTATTGAGTAAATTTTGTGTGTGTTGTCCTTTCATTTAAATATCTACATGCCTCAACTTCCATAAGGAGAGCCATTGTTATTGAGTTCCCTAGCACTGACTCCATAAGCCCAATGGTAGTAAACCTTCTACATTTTCCACCTGCAATCATATACAATCAAGTCATTATCATAGAGTTAGCCATATAATAGAGTTTTCATTACAAACCATTTCATAGGTTGAGAGATCCCTCTCATACTGATGATGCTAATCTTCAGTCAAGAGCTGGTTTGAAATAGTTACTCCAAGTTGACCATTGCAGCAGCCCAACGGGACTCAATTTGGTGATAACAAGAGGATCTCATCCCTTTCTTCATGGATCTGAAACTTCCTTAACCACTCTATAAATTGATTTGATGTTTCAGGTTTGAGGGTACAGGTAGATACTGATTTGATTAGGTACTCGTAGTGGTGAGTTCATAGTAGATTTCGAATTAGAAAGTTCTGGTTGTACATTGAAGATCACACCTTTATGCACAAGACTTCATGCTGGTAATTCTAGAGAGACAGGATTGTCAAACCAAAGAAAATGATTGCGCAGAAACATGGGAGAAATCTTTACAATATCAAGGCTCATGTTGTAAGTTATCTCTTTTTTATTTCTGATAATACTTATGGATCTCTTTTTCTCTTTTTCTTGTTTCTAAATTCATTGAAATGACGTCAATACTTAGATTTCTTGAACACTAAGTTGAACTAGTATTTATGATTATTATATACTGTAGGTGCTTTGATCCTTTGCATTTTTTGTGATTGCAGGTTCATCTTAGCATTGAAGGATTGCTTTGGAGTGAAAGGTAAAATGCTACATCAAACGTCTCGATTGAAAGGTAGGAGCATAACCTCCTCATTTCTAAGTTATAATAATCTAAAATGAAAATAGTTTAGAGAAAGGGGAATTCAAATGCTTGTTTGTTTGGGGTACTAGAGAGATCAATGATGTCCGCAAGAGGGATTAATCCACAAAACAAATTGGTGAATCCACTCAGGAAGACAAGTTTAGTTTTCTTTTGTTCTATTTGGTTTGACATTCTAGCTTTCCTAGTTTAAATTTTCTAAGTGTGGTTGGGTATATGAAATCCTAGATTATCTGAGTTAGAAAGCATTACATTTATTTCTTCTAAATTTTCTCTTCCCTGCGTGGTTTTAAATGCAAAACATAGCGGCAACCTGCACAAATTTCCAGTATAGTTCAGTGCGCATGCGCATTGGTTTGCATTGAGAAGTTGCGCACCCACTGGGAAATTTTGAAAAAATGAATATTTTCTCTTCCAAAGTGACATAACCAAATTTTTAAAGTTTAACCTGATGTATAAAAGCTATCAGAGTCTTTCCATTAACTCCTCCTTAACACCTTACAATCTTGTTTTATAAATCAAAATTATTACCAGCCTTACCTATTTGAGTATTTTTTTCATACTTGATTGCAAAAAGGAAAAGCTTCTAGATCACTGAAGTGTGATTTGTCTCAAACTAGTCTTTCATGATTTCATTTCTACTAGTTCAAGTGGAAACAATTTTAGTTTGCTTACAACTAAGTGAAATCATTAAAAGACAGTCATAGGTATCTTAATTAGGATTGATAATTATAAATTTTATTTTCTTTTATTTTTTCTATACTTTTTAGGGTTTTTAGAAGTTTCTTTCTTTTGAAAAAAAATATTTCATCAAAATTGTAGCTTTTTGGCTTTGTAATCAACAAAATGTTTCATCACAAAAGAGATATTGTTCATGCTTGGAAATGAAATTGTTTTCTTTATGAAAAATAAATCTTATTTGAATTTTTAGGAATCTTGTACTTTTTGAGTTCAAAAGTCCTTCCACTTTACCTTAAATGGAAATTCATCGAAATAAAGAGTTGCATTACAGAGAATATACATGTTTGATAAGGATCCTGGATGTGATAGGTTTAACATAGGCATTATGGCAAGGGGTGACCGAAAAATAATGATGGAGATTCTGTGGCCCAAGGTCGAAGTATAAAAAGCAGCTTGGCAACAGTCATAACTATTTATGATGGGGAAATCCCAGGAGTCGGTAGGATGTCCAGGGTGGGTATATATTGGTTATGAATGTCATGGTTACATATGTGTGAGGGTGTGATACTCCAACCAAGGGTGACCAGGGACTAATACCATGGGAGAAAAAATGGATGGGTGAATGGAGGACATAGTGCGCCATTTGTGGTCTTTGTACACTTATCAAAAGAATTAATTAATAGGGTTTGGTTTGTACAAAACACAGAGGTGGGTGCCCCTAAAAATGAAATTTTTCACTCACTGATGATGTGCGGAAGGTGTTTTGCTGACTGTTATGCAGAATTATGAATTACGGATAAAACATGTTCCCTAAATGTGGTGATATGCATTTAGAACAACACATCAAATACTTTTTAGATACTTTATCTAAGAGTAAATAGACAAATATAAAGATAGAGGAACTTACTTGTGATCCAAGAGTTTCCTATTCTTCTTCTGTCGCTCTTGTTGTAGCTTCCAATCCAACTTTGGCCGACAGACTAGCTCCTGCGAGTATAAACACTAAACAACAAAGAGATTGCAATATAAGGATGCCTATTTATGTTAATTAATTAAACTGATTAAACATGAAACATATATATTAGTTAACAATCCGTCATATGAAAAGTAGAAACATAAACAGATACATATATGGGAAAATGAGCAGAAATCTTTATTAATGGATAGAAGGGGGAGGTTACAACTAGCTATCAATTTGATGTCACTAGCTCCAACATCATCTCAAAATCATCACAATAAACATCTCACCAACAACATATCACTCCTATCACTCTCTAAATTGAGAATCCAACAACGTTTATTTACTAAATTTCTTCCTTCCCTAACACTAGAATCTATGCTCAATTTAAAGGGAAACTGATGGTATTTTCTCAATCAGTGACTTTCTAATAGTAGGAAACACATTTTCCAAACCTCAGAGGTATTAGACGGAAACATGGATTCAAATTTTGACACATATCGACTCTTCTAGAAGGCACTGGCCATGTGGAGATTCCGGAACAATGAGAATTTTGCTGCCATTTGACCAACGCACTCTTGACTGTCGAGAAGTGCTTTACAGAGCACCCTTGAATGGATATAGCTACATATGCAAAGAAATTAGTCCCTTGAGAGGCTGCGTTGGTGAGGTCATAAGTGATATAACATATACTTCAAACCTTGGAAACCTTGCAATGGAAGTCGTGGATGGTTTTTTCTTGTCTTAGGGCATGTAGCAACTAAAATGATAGGGGATGATAGACCCTATTTCATTGGTCCTAGGGATGATGTCCAGTTTTACTAGGTCATTAGGAATGATGCCCAAATTTAACTATAATAGCTGCCCCCTAAAGCATGAAGTAAGAATAATAACAATATTTTTTGTATGAGATGCTTTACGATGTGATGGGTTGGCACTGAAGAGGAGTGGCGACCCGCATCGATCTTACAATACATTACATCGGGATATATCCTCTTGATCACAAATATTTTAGGGAAGGCATTCCCATGCTCAACACATAAACTATCTAATAACATGTACATTGTGCAGAAATTTGTTTACATTGGAATGTTGCCCGATATAGAAATGCCTATAGATATAGGCCCATGTTTGGATGACGATCTGTATGTAAGGTCGCCGTACAAATGATGTGTACAAAAATCCTGAAATTGCAGCCCAGATGGCTGAAACTAGATCTGGGGTCTTTTTATCTCGTTCACTCGATCGTTTCGGTACAAGTGTAGCCATGCGAATATATGATTTGTAGTTGAACATGGTAATACATCGTTTGATTACCAGCCAATTATGTGAGCTGTTAACAAATGCGAGAGAACCACCATTGAAGTTGATGGATTTTGAGGCACCGCAGTACATTTCGCAAGGCATGAATAGATGATTTAATGTGTTATCACCAAAATTGTACCTGATTGGCTACTCATTAGACAACTTCAGTGTAACTATTTCAAACCACTTCTAACTCAAGCTTAGCCTCTTCAGTCTAAGAGGGCTCTCTCAAGGGGGTTTATGATATTGGTTAATGATAAAAATAGATGGCTAACTCTATGATTTATGTATTGTTTCTATATGTTTGCGGGTTGAAAAGATGAAGGCTTGCTACCATTGGGTTAAGGATTCAGTGACAGCGATAAATATGACAAAGGATTTCCTCGTGGAATTTGAGGCTTGTTTATATTTCATGGAAATAATAACACATTCAGGAAAATCCCAATAACTTGAGGTTCAAAGGAAGTTAGAGCATGTGACACATGAATTCTGAGTAATGATACATCAAGTTATGGAAAGTAAAATAATCAATTCACCATAGCTTAATACTTAAAGGAAGCAAGAACATGAACAATCATGAATTCTGAGTAATAAGCATTAAGAAATTGGAAGCAAACGTCTCAAAAGATAGGAAAAAAACTCATTTAACCATTGCTTAATACTTGAAGGAATTCAGAGCATGAACAATCATGAATTCTGAGTAATAAGCATTAAGACATTGGAAGAAAACATTTCAAAATATAGGACATAAACTCATTGAAATATAATAAGAATCTTAGGTGAAGAAAAGTTGTATTGTTATTGTATATATCAGAAACTCCAAAGATTTACAATAAAATAGTCTGTCCTGATCATATTTCCAACCCTTCATACATCGAACTAATCACCACTTATAGGCATCTAGCCTTTACATCCAATCTGCCAAGTGGCTAGATCATTAAACTCTATTACTGACACCAAATCTAACCACTAACTAGATATTTAAAACTAGACCTGACACCTTTCGAATTAGGAGTTAGAGTCCTACTATGACTCAAACACCTACTTATTACATTTTAATATAAATATGATCCAAATATTCCTTGAAAGGAATCATGTCTTTCACCCATACTGGCCACAAACAAAACATTAATACTCTGATTGTCTTCATGAAACTGCTCTGCCTACTGTTAAGGAACTGTCAGTTTGATGATATGGTAACATAGTGAGCTGGTATCTTCAAACTATATCCATAAAAAAATATCTTCACTTAGAAATATTCTGATCTGATACCCTTTATCATTACCGTGATACTCTTTATCATTCCCTATGGAGAACATATTTTAAATAGTCATTTACCCATCACCTTCTTCCAAAAATTGACCTTGCTGTCAAAACAGAGTTTTGAGCTACTTTCATAGCGAATTTCATAGCAAAAATCAAAAAGGTCATCTGAGATAATATTCTGCTATTCTTGACCATTGGAGGGCATTAAGTGATCAAAAAAATTTAAATACAAGCCTCAAAGTTCCCCAACCCTATCAGTTTAGGTACCTTAATACCAAAAAGAAATTTTCAGAAATTTGACAGCAAAAACTGGGCTTCAAGCCTGGCATGTGTTGCGGAATTGCCTAATTACTCAGAGACTTGAAAAAATTTAGGATCTGAGCTCTTAAAATATCCATGAATATACCTGCATGTAAAGTATGATAATATAAGACAAAAAGGTCTATTATTCATTGTTACCTTCTTATTTACCAGCAGTTTCTTCATGAGCAACTTCAATAGTTTTTTCCATAGCTACTCTTTCCAAACATTTCTTCTCTAATCCTGTCTTCATCATCTCCATATTTACTTTCAACTCTTTGACTTGTCTCTGAAGACTTTTACTCTCTGCCTGTAGCCATAAAGTCCTCTGCCTTGTGTGTGTCATCATGATGCGTAAAGGTTGTGATTTCTTCAACAATTTTTTGGCCTTTCCAATGGTTTTTTCAAAATGAGTAACCTAATCATTCACTTTCTTTTCCACCTCCTATATCATTTTTCTATCTTTCATGTATCTTTCCATCTCTTTCTTTGTTTCAGAAAACTCTTCCCTAGCTGCTTTTAAATGTTCTTCAAGAAGCTCTTCTTCAGTTTGCTCTATGATTTTTTCCTTTCCCTTTCTTTGTTTCACTGTTTCTTCCTTATCTTTAAACTGTCCCTTTCGAAAATCAGCCTCAGACTCCTTCTAAATATTTCTTTTAGATTGACCTTTCTTTTCTTTAGTAACCTCTGTCTTAGTAGGAGATATAACTATGAATTCTTGCACTGCTTCCCTTTTTTCTTTATCTTGCCTCTAATACTTATTTCCAACTGTGATAGTCTTAGAAATTTGTGATCTAGTAAAAGGCTTTCTAGGTTTAAAAAGAAAACCTGAATCCTCTGTTGAAAAATATAATTTCTTGGCCATAAGCCCCTTCCCTTTAATCTTGGATTCTTCTACCTCAGTTTCTTTCACTACAGGGGTTTCTGCAATGTCTATAACCTATAAGATGTCTTCAAGCCTTCCTTTACCTCCAATAGTTTCCTTTTTGTTTTCTTTAGGCCTTTTTTATGTAGGTTTAGTCTTGATATTTATGAAAAAAAATTTAGCATGCTTATTAGTTGGTTGATGTGGTGCCACCTCTTGGATGAAATTAGCTTCTACCTCCATGTATTTACCTGTATCTTTTAAACCTTCTTGTTGATTCTCTTCTACTTATGTAGTAGTATTCAGCTCTTGCCTAGGAGAAAGAGTTTTGAGTTTAGAGGCTTTCCTTGGGGATAAAACACCCATTTCATACCCATTCATAAACAAGAAAGATGCCCAGTGTCTGTCTAGTTTATTTAATTCTTCCAATACTAGTAATTTCATCAATCCATGGTGAATGATGGAAGTTTTTCTTCTTTCATGTCTACCTTGCACTTTATATTCCATTTTTCCAAGGCTTCTGTAAAGGTAAAAAGGAATATCTATCAGATTTTTTCCCATAAAATTAAGCAGCAGCTTGAAGTGATACATGTAGATTTTACAAAATCTTCCTTCACAGGTAAATTTTTTCTGTATGACTGCCAATAAATTAGAGTAGTTATCTTTAAGGCAAGTTCTGGGAATCCTTATAGTCATATTTATCCCTACATGTTCAGGCTTTAGATAATTATCACAACTCTTTAAATCAAAATTTGTAGCTTTAAACCATTCTTCTCCCATCCTAGAGATCCTTGTTGCTTGAGATATGCTCTCAGACGAAATTGGCACATAAATTATTCCAACCTTTGTAGATGTTCCTTTTAAATTGAGTACAAAGTCTTGTGATACATGTTTCTAATGACCTTGCAAATTTTGACTGAACTGAATGCAACCTTCTCTTGTAAGAATTTCTACGAAATTTGGATCTTCCATGATTAATCTTAGACTTGTAGGTTTGTACCTGAATAGTAGGCCTCCTTTATTTTATTTCTTTGGTGTAGCCATTTCTTTTTGTTTTGCAGCGGTGGCCTTCTCTAGATATTTACACCTATTCAGTAAAAGCAACAGTCATAACTATTTATGATGGGGAAATCCCAGGAGTCGGTAGGATGTCTAGGGTGGGTATATATTGGTTATGAATGTCATTGATGCTTATGTGTGAGGGTGTGATACTCCAACCAAGGGTGACCAGGGGCTACTACCATGGGAGAAAAAATGGATGGGTGAATGGGGGACATAGTGCACCGTTTGCGGTCTTTGTACACTTACCAAAAGAATCAATTAATAGGGTTTGGTTTATACAGAACACAGAGGCGTGTGCCCCAAAAAATGAAAGTTTTCACTCACTGATGATGTGCAGAAGGTGTTTTGTTGACCGTTATGAAGAATTATGAATTACAGATAAAACATGTTCCCTAAATGTGGTGATATGCATTTAGAACAACAAATAAAATACTTTTTAGATGCTTTATCTAAGAGTAAATAGACACACAAAAAGATAGAGAAACTTAATTGTGATCCAAGCATTTCCTATTCTCCTTCTATCACTCTTGTTGTAGTTTCCAATCCAACTTCGATCGAAAAACTAGTTCCTGCAAGTATAAACACTAAACAACAAAGAGATTGCAATATAAAGATGCCTATTTATCTTAATTATTTAAATTGATTAAACATGAAACATATATATTAGTTAACAATCCATCATATGAAAAGTTGAAACATAAATAGATATATATATGGGAAAATGAGCAGCAATCTTTATTAATGGATAGAAGGGGGAGGCTACAACCAGCTGTCGATTTGATGTCACTATCTCCACCATCATCTCAACATCATCACAATAAACATTTCACCAGCAGCATATCACTCCTATCACTCTCTAAATTGAGAATCCAACAACGTTTATTTACTAAATTTCTTCCTTCCCTAACAGTAGAATCTGTGCTCAATTTATAGGGAAAATGATGGGAGTTTCTCAATCAATGACTTTCTAATAATAGGAAACACATTTTCGCAAGCTCATAGGTGTTAAATAGACACATGGATTCAAATTTTGACGCATATCGACTCTTATAGAAGGCATTGGCCATGTGGATATACCGTAACAATGAGAATTTTGCTCCCATTTGACCAATGCATTCTTGAATGTCTAGAAGTGCTTTACAGAGCACCCTGGAATGGAGATAGCTGCATATGCAAAGACATTAGTCCCTTGAGAGGCTGCGTTGGTGAGATCATAAGTGATATAACATATACTTCAAACCTTGGAAACCTTGCAATGGAAGTCATGGATGGTTTTTTCTTGTCCTAGGGCATGTAGCAACTGAAATGATAGGGGATGATAGACCCTATTTCATTGGTCCTAGGGATGATGTCCAGTTTTACTAGGTCATTGGGAATGATGCCCAAATTTAACTATAATAGCTGCCCCCTAAAGCATAAAGTAAGAATAATAACAATATTTTATGAATGAGATGCTTTACGATGTGATGGGTTGGCACTGAAGAGGAGTGGCGACCTGCATTGATATTACAATACATTACATAATGATATATCCTCTTGATCACAAATATTTGAGGGAAGGAATTCCCATGCTCAGCACATAAACTATCTAATAACATGTACATTGTGTAGAAAGTTGTTTACATTGGAATGTTTCTCGATATAGAAATGCCTATAGATATAGGCCCATGTTTGGATGACGATCTGTATGTAAGGTCACTATACAAATGATGTGTACAAAAATTTTGAAATTGTAGCCTAGATGGCTGAAACTAGATCTGGTGTCTTCTTATCTGTTTCACTCGATCGTTTGGGTACAAGTCTAGCAATGCAAATATATGATTTGTAGTTGAACATGGTAATACATTGTTTGATTACCATCCAATCATGTGAGCTGTTAACAAATGTGAGAGAACCACCATTGAAGTTAATGGATTTCAAGGCAGTGCAGTACATTTCGTAAGGCATGAATAGATGATTTAATGTGTTATCACCAAAATCGTACTTGATTGGCTATTGATTAGACAACTTCAGTGTAACTATTTCAAACCACTTATAACTGAAGCTTAGCCTCTTCAATCTAAGAGGGCTCTCTCAAGGGAGTTTATGATATTGGTTAATGATAAAAATAGATGGATAACTCTATGATTTACGTATTGTTTTTATATGTTTGTAGGTTGAAAAGATGAAGGCTTTCTACCATTGGGTTAAGGATTCAGTGACAGGGATAAAGATGACAAAGGCTTTCCTTATGGAAGTTGAGGCTTGTTTATATTTCATGGAAATAATAACACATTTAGGTGTCACACCTCCCATTTTACTTCCAAATTTCTTTTTTTTTTATTCATCTTTTCAAGTTAAATTCTAGCAAGTTATTATATTATTACTTCGCAGATTTGATTAGATCAGAATTTTTTCCCCAATTTCGATTGATTTCCATGTGTCCACTATATCCCACTACATGGGAATGAATTAGATTTGTAACCCATATGGAAATTAAATAAATTTGTAACAACCATAACCAAAATTTACATAACACTTAATGGGTTTATATAGATATTACCAACCATCTTATGTCCCACCTTTGTTTGTATATATTTAACATATTCATATATTTGATGGACATGGGTGGAAATCGATTTGATTTCACATATTACCCACATTTGTATATGTCCATGGACTATATGAAATCACTTGGATTCCGATGTTTATTACCCCATGTCTCCACTCGTGGATGGCATACAACTCTTAGTGGAATTTAATTTATCTATGTTTATATCTATGCGCATATAACACTCATGTCTATTTATTGCCTTATCGTCCTCGTTTATATCACGATTTGAATTCATTTGTGATGGTCTCCACGTAATAAATTTTTTTGAATTGGTTCATCATAGATGTGAATGGAGACGGAAATTTATATTCCACGTAAGCTCACATATGATTTTTAGTCTCGTCACAGAGGTTGAAATGGGTCTCTGTTCCTTTCTGGTCACGTGTGTTTGTTCCACATCGTTCTGGCCTCCTCCCGTCAGCCTTCCTTGAGCAATTTTTATGGCACGGCCATCACGCTGTGACATTTAATTGCATTGTTTGTTATATTAAATATTGAACATATGATGTACATCGCTCATTAAACACTTCGATCCGTGGCTTCTCCCCTAGGATCTTGCCAGTTTGACGATGCCGATTCTGTTAGGGTCCTGTGATTTGGCCGATTGGTGAGCCAAATGATGATGTAACATCAAACCAAGCTTTGGAGCCCAAGGACCTAGCCTTCCTGGACTCAGAGAGGGCTCTCTCTATATGTGTAAAAGATGTCGATGTGTTTGCTTATGGTGTTCTGATATTAGGCTAGTTATGAACTGAGTTTTTTTATTTTTGGTTTTTTAAGTTTGTGAGGGATAAAACTGATCAAAGATATAAAACAAGTAACAAGAAGTCAGATCAACTGGGCTATGGGGTCAAAAAGGTCGAGGAAACTATCAAATGATGATATAAGGCTGCTTTAGGGCCGATTTGATTCAAGGTAGAAAGGATCTTTGGGCAAAATGGAGTAAATGGACATCAAGTTTGTGAAAGACGAGGGATTTCAAGTGTAAATAGTTTGATAGCAGACATAAACATGTTATAGCAAGCCATTAATCATGCTAAATGTAACTACGAGCTAATTAATACATAGAAATCAAACATTCAAGCCATGCATAGAAGTATAAGACCCTCTAACCTTGGGAAATGGCTATCAGACTTTGGGGAAAACACATAAGACGGACTAAAAACTCAAAAATACTATGCTGGAATGCCTAAACACAGTATTTAAATTATTGGGCACTTTTACAAACAATCTTTCATAGTTTTAGGCAAAGGGCTAGATCGGGACTAGGCCTCCTTGGTTCAACAAGATGATAAGCTAATGAGTCAAAGAGATAGTTTCATGGACAGAACTATGGACGGTCATAGGTAAGTAGGGCACACCATACATCCTACTCATCATGCATAGAACTTATGAATAAAACTAGCAGCAATATCATTAAGTTACTAAAGAGCAGTTAATAATTGTTTAGTACAAATAAGGAAGAAGAAAACATAAAAGCTATGAAGATTCAGGAATTTTGAGGTGCCTCCATGGGCATATCTCAAACTTAATCTCTACTGATCTATAGCAGCAAGAATCATGTATCATGAATGAAGACTAGAAGACAACAACAAAGCAAGAAACACTATACCATTCTACCATGTCATGGAATCCATCAACAATCCTTCATCATTCATCAAAAGCATCCAAGAGGAAGTCCAAAATAATAACACAAGTATGTTCTTCAAAGCTCATATGACCAATATATTACTTCTTCTCTCAAGTTCAGCCTTGTTTTACAATGAAGCCCATGGAATAAATAGGCTCAAGTGAGGAAAACCTCATGGTGCAACTAGCTATCCCATTGGCCTAATCAAAATATCTAAACTTGTCCTTGAGGCTTTGCAAAGCCCAAGGCACAAAATATCCCATCAAATATCTAAAAAAATGCTAAAAATGGAAATTATATTGACTTTGCATCTTTTCCAAGTGCAAAAATAGCTAAACGCACATTTGGAAAAAGCAGATTTTTGAGGTGCAAAAATTACAAAAATACTTCAAATTTATATCAGAAAAAGGTCCCCTGACTTGCCGGAAACATTTGGCAGCCTTCCCGGTGTCGAAATGAGGCTCATGATGGCCCGTTGGAAATATTTCTGTGTCTACTTTTCGTCGCAACTAAAATCACATCAGTCTGATGCCTGGAGGTCCTCCAAATCTGTACCTATGTGTAAAAAGCCAGAAAATTGCAGACTGCTGATATGCCAGGTAGAATGTGCAAAAAGTGAGCATTTTTCACCGTTTTGAGGGGGCGAATAATCTCCAAATGCTCTGAAAATCACTGAGGACCTGATCATGAAATTATGGCATCAAATGGTGTCATCCTCCTCCATTGACAAATCCTCAAAAAGAAATGGCGAACTTATGAGTTTTCGACCAAAAACTCAAAAAATGCCAAATTTTTTTTTTTTGTCAAAATAGGCCGAAAATTGGTACGCATGACCCTCAAGGGTCCCTAGCAACATGCTCCGAAGCTCAGGCAAAAATGTCAAGAGCTGATGCACCTTTCTCCTCTTTCCATGTCGGGCGCTTCCCTTTTGCCTTCTTCAGTTTCTCTTGGGCTGCCTTTAGTTTGCGCCGGGCAAACTGATTCAACTTTTGAAAGTGATGTGTCCACTTCCTTTGTAGCTCCAGATCTCTATTTTCTCTTTCAAGCTTCATCTCCAAGTGTTTGTTGGCTCTTTCAAGCCATGCCTCTTTGTTTTCTTCAATTTCCTGCTCAAGGAGTGCAGTGAGAGGAAAGGCTTGGAGATGGGCTTGTTCTTCTTCTTTCTGCTTTTTCAAGGCTCTTTTAAGCCTATGGTTCTAGGCCTCTTCCAGCTAGGCTGGTCTCCCTCTTCCTCCTCATCAAACTCACCGATGAGTTCTTCTATCCTCATTTGCGCCTTAGCTGCCGCATTCTTGTATTTGATAGCTCATGCCTCATGAACTGCTGTGTGAACATTCATTTGTTTATTTTGGATCTCCAAGAAATGGTTTAAGTTCCTTGCCCGTTGAAGATCATTCTCTAATGCCTCAATTTTCTCTTCTTTATGGATTAGGAGGCTTTCAAGAATGCGGGCTTCATTATCGCTGTCATCACTTTGGATTGGAATGACAGCTGATGCACCTCCATGTTTTTTACTTTCTCCAACCTTGCTTTTCCCTTTGAAGGCCAATCTTGCACTTTTCCTCCTTGGCATGCTAGTGGGTGTCCTCTTGGGTGATTTTCTTTTGTTAGGGACAACTATTGTCACTTTTGGAGTGGCAGCCTTAGGCCCTTTCTTCCTTGTTGTGCTGGGTTGTGTTCCTTTGGGAGGAGGAGACACAACTGTTTTACCCTTGACATCTTCTTGAAACTGCTGCTCTTCTTGAGGCTGTTGTGTGTCTTCTTCTTGCTGTTCAATTTGCTGCCCTTGTTTGCCAACATCGGTTTGATGTTCCACTTCAATGCCTTGTTCAATTTGTGTTTCAACCTGCTGCCCTTTTTCACCAAAATCAAGCTGCTGCTGTGCTTGGATTTCCTGCCCATTTTGTGGCTCAAGATGCTGCTCAATTTCCTGCCCAAGATGTTCTTCCTGTCCTCCAATATCAAGCTGCTGCTCTTCCTCTTGTACCTGTTGTTCATCATCTTCTTTTCGCTGCTGACCTTCACCACTGTCCTGCTGTTGTTCCTCATCTTCTGTTTGCTGCTCTTCATCCCTTTCCTCTTGCTCATGACCTTTCTCTTCTTGCTGTCTACTCCCTTCTCCTTCTTCCTGCTGTCTTGACTGTTCAGTGGTAACTTTGAGCCTTCTAGGAGTAGGCCTGCTGGACAAAGGTATAGGGAAATGAATAGGCTGAGTGGGAGACACATGGACAGGAGGAACAGTAGAGAAATTTGGGTGACTGATGAATACATCCCATGGAACTTCTTTCTTCTCTAGCTGATGTAGGATGATAATTTTTATCAAAGAATGATGGAAAAGGGAAGGTATTTGCAGAGGTGGGGCCTTCTTCTAGACTGTGGATGCCATCTTCTCGATGCTCTTGTATAAAAAGTAACGGAGATTTAGCTGCCTGGTTCTAGTGAAATGCATCAATAATCGGACATGGTAGGCATAAACTCGAGTAAACCTCCCTTCACAAGAAAAATACTTCATTATGACTTTCATAAGAGGAGCATAGCTGTCAAGAAGATAAGAAAAAGGAAAAATAGCAGTGAAAGTATCTCTATGCTCAGGCTTGATGAAAGGCTTGTAATCTTCTAAGTCAAGATGGGCCTGTTTGAACCATTTTTCGCCATGATATGGAATCTTGGTGGCTTTGGACACTGATCTTGGAGAAAACTTGAAATCAAGGCCAGCTACCTAGAAATGCTTGTTCTGGAACCTCAGGGCGCATAGGTTTGTCAATGGTGAGAAACTCTTGACCTCCTGTATCTTCTGGCGGAAATCCAAGCAACCTACCTCATGAAAGTTGAAAAGGATGGATGGATGCGCATTTACCTCCTCTGTAAAGATTGGCTCATATCTTTTATGTGGGCCACTTCTGATGTCTTTCCTTGGAGGCATTTTGACCTAAATGTGCTTTTGAAAAAACAAACTGCCTCACTGTGTATAAACTGCCTTCTTGAAGCCAAACTGTGTCAACTAACTATTTAGGTAGTGAACAATGTCTTTGGATGACTGCACACTGTTCCCTCACAATATAAGGAACCCCTGCTCCCTTAAAAGTGGCCTTCTACCTTGAATGTATCTCTGTTAGTAGATTTCTCAATAAGAGATAATACAGTCAAAAGGAGACAACTGTTAGGTGAATTGCCTGTACAAAGTGTCAAGAAATCACCCTGTTCTTGTGAATTTTAGAGGTCAACAGCACATTCTAATCTTTTTCCAAAGTACACTTTCCAATCATTACAAACCTGCCTTTCCCAGTGTGCGAATTTCTCAACAAACTTATATCTTATGCAATCAACCCTTAGTGTAATTAGATAGTCACTGTCACAGTCTCAGTGAAAGCTCTCTTTTCTGTGAGAAGTAGGAACAACTGTGCCTTGTAGCTTTCAATCAACAAACTGTTCTTTAACAAAAACCCTTTTTCTTATTACACTTCAATATTCTCTATTGGTATGTCATTCCATCAAACAAAATCATACCACATACATAGTCAACCTCCAGTGTGGGCATACAGTCAAAGTCAAAGTTATGGAACAAGGTGACAAAGTTTTTTGAAGAATGTTTTTACAAGTTCAACCAAGCCTGTAGGAGTTTATCTTTTCAAATAGTTAAAGCACCTTATCAATGTGAAACCCTTGCCTTTGCAGAAAAAACCTTTACTCTATCTGAATATCAACATTATCAAAATAAGCTTGAAGAACCAAGACAGTCAAGTGGAATACTTAGTGAAAAACTGTCCCTTCTGTGGTTTATAGGAGTGACCTTTACCCTTTGATGCTTTGAAGGTATAGAATTTCTTGTCCTCTCATTAATAAAGGTGAAAACACACAGCGCCTAGTTCAGCACAATTTATTTCCTGTAGGTGCCTTTAATAACACATTCAGCAATTTACCACAGTTTTACACCTTGGATCACCACACAGCAAAAACACTATTTTTCAGAGATGGTGAAAAAGTTAGAAAGTTTTGTATGCTGTGGTATGAGACATTTGTAGTAGTTCAACACACTGTTTTCTCTATAGGCACTTCTAGCAGTACATCTACCACTCAAGCACAGCTTCAACCAATGGATATTTTCACAGAGAAAACCAGTTTACAGATATGGTGATGTAGGAAGTTAAATGAGGACAAGACCTCCCTTGATTTTGACCTTAACCCTGATATGCAGCTCCACAAAATATATGATGATATATAAACTAGGTCAAACTCATCAATCTAGCTCTAACCCTTTCATTCTTTGCAATTATTTGAACCATATACCCTAAGTCAGAGATATAATTTATGAGAGAGGTTAACAGGGCTTGTTTTGTTTCTATGATGAGGTAGAATAGGCATGTATCTTTCAATTACAACTGCTCTAAAACACAAACCCTGCTTTAATTTGAACACTGCTCTCTTCAAATAACACTGTTTCTTTATCTCCCATTGTTCTTCATGCTAGTCTAATAGAAACAACATCTAACTGTTTTCTTTTGTCACTGAGGTTTGACTGTTTGGAGAGCTATTTTATGAATATGCTCACTGCTGATGAGTTCGGGCTTTTCCAAAATTAGTTTTTAAATCAAAGCAACTTTTCCCCTTTCAATACTGTAGCTTAACACATCTTGTTTTCAACCAAGCTTTTCTGCCCCAATCATTATCTAGAAACTGTGAATTTGGAGGGAGAGCAAGCTAAATACCTTAAAAATCAAGATGCCAATCATTGCTTCTGAGTTTAGAAGCATTTGAAGGTGGTTCAAGGTATGAACAGGTGCATGGCACTTTTTAGAGGAAGAGCGTCGCGCAAAAAACCAACTGGTCGGCCTGTCGGGTCGTGGTCGGGCGCCGTGTACAGGCGCGTCGCGCACATGTACAAGCGCGTCGTGCGGCAGTTGAACGCCAATGCAAATCCACTCCTGAGCGTGTCGCATAGACTTACAGGTGCGTCGCGCTGTTATAAAAACCTTGCAGACAACAAAACAACTGCGAACTCGTCTTCAAACTCTGAAATGGCAAGAGTGGATCGACTTTGCGCTTATTGGAGAGTCAAAAGTAGGTTCAACAGTCTTAAATTTTTTTGAAAAGATGTAGAGGCCAAAGGGATTTTGTTAAATGCAAAATTGACATCCAGCTCTGTGTTTTAACTTTTGTAAGGTCTTTCTAAAGGTTTGCCTTTGTAATGCTGCCTTGGTGTACCCTTTGAAACTTGAAAACATGTTGACTTTGTTTGAGAGGTGCTCATTATTTTTGAAATGATTTCGGCAACAGAGTATCTATGCCCTTAAAAAATGCCAATAGAGTTTTCAACCCTTTTTAAAGAAAGAAAATACAGTTGAAAGGTCAGAACTCTGTCCATTTAGGCATATAAATCTGAGAGGTGGTTTCTGTCAATTTTGTCTTTTTGGTGACAATTTAACGCCAAAATTCAAACTTTGAATAATGCCCTGCTGACTTATAGACCATTCTCTGCTACTTTGTTAATCCCTTATGATGATATTCATTATGTAAACCTTACTCCAAAACTGTTAAAAAAATCCTGAAGACTGCTTTGTTATTTGAAAGGATAGGGTTTATCTTTCACCTTGCTTTTGACAACTTCTGTCCCCAACTGCTCCTTCAACCTCTTTCCCACTGCAGGTCCCCAAATTTTCTGACCTTAGTTGGATTTGGTCATGGCCCTTTGATTTAAGAAAGGCGCCCCTTTTCGATATGCTTCCTTGCTTAGAACATATCATCTATGATATCTCTGTCCTTTTGAATAATGAAAAACTGTGTTTGTTTCAAACCATCCAAACACTGACAATATGTCAAATGACCCTCTTTTGGACATGATGAACAATAGTTCCAAAGGTGATGTCTCTTGGTAATAAAAGCTCAGATTTCCCTTGCCAGCTGATTTTCTTTCCATGCCTTTCAAATTTTTCAAAACTCAGATCATAACTTGTGGATAAGATGTCCTTTGAAACTTTGATTGTTCTTACTTAAAGGAGGAAATGTCTCTTTTTGGAGCAGTGGCATTTAAATTTTGCCTTTGATGATTTTCAGAACCTGAAACACTGTGCTAAAGCTCTTTTTGTACTTGATGAGCTTGTATACCTGTTTGTAAGAGACAAATTAGATCAAATACATTTTGCTCTGGGTATTATGCCATAATGTTGCCTGCAATGTAAATCTAATTAGGTGACAGGTTTTGCTTGACTGTAGATGCAACTATTAGGTGTCTTGAGCTTTCTTCTTTGACTGTGGGTAGAAGTCAAAATAGGGGATGATGCATCAGAGTTAGAAAGTGAAACAACGAGAGCTGCCCTTTTTGTTTTCCTATGAAGGAGGTTTTCACTGTCTTATTGCACTGCTCTTTGCTGAGGGTAAAACTAAAATGTCACCACTTGCCTTGGTCAACTTATGACAAGTCATTTGAAAGATAATCTATGTGAGTAGGGAGGTTAGCACCCTTTGAAAAACAACCATCTTTTCTTCTGCCTCTGTAATGACATGACTTGTCAACTTTTCTTCAATTTGGTCTTGTTGAAACAGCAGGCTGCTTATAATTAGAATTGTTTTCACTACTGATATGTCTCTCCAAGGGTTTAACAATTCATATGATTGAAAACTTAAAATGACTCCCTTTACAAGACCAAAAACTCTGTTTTCCTTTTTCTTGCACATTTCAGATCCTAGCCCTGTTATGATAATTACTTACACTCAGAAACCTAGAGTCACTGTTTTACTGTCTAGTAGAAAACAAGCCTGTGCTTTTGCAATCCTTAAAGTCAATAATGGCTAGCGCCCTCTGCTTGTAGATGAAGGAGGTTCTTGGCCATGACAAATTACCAGTCTGTTTGACAGTGGTGTCTTTCCTTTACTGTGATTTCATGCTGAAAGGAAGCTGCAAGGTCTTGATGAGTCACTCTTTGTCTTGCAAATATATCTCAGGCTCATGTTTACATTGAGAAGCAGCTCTTCTTCTAAATGTAGATTTAGGAATTTTCTCCTGAGATGAAGTTATATTTCCTGTCTTTGAAAAATTCCATAAAACACTGTAAAACTCCTAATAATCAGCTTGATACTTTGGTCTATGTAGTGCTGAGACTTAAGGATGTGTAAGTGGCGTGACTTAGGGCTGTTATCAATTTCATTTGCAGAGTGGGAGGTCTGTCATGATTGGTCTGTAGCAGATGGAGGTTTTTTGGCTTTTTGATGGTTGCCAAGGGTAAAATGCCTTAAAGCGCCACTTCTTAACTTAGGGGAGGCTTTTGAAACAGACTTGGATTTGCCTTTTAGAGCTGATGGGCAGACCAGTAGGGCTGAAGCTAGATAGGATAGTGATAATGGGTTTTGACTTTGACATGGGCAGACTGAAAAGTAGGAGGGCGAAAAAAGTTTTATGAGGGTTTTCTAGATGAAAAATTGACATATGAAAATAAGCTTCTAGAAAACTCAGCTATGGATATAGTCATCACTAACATGTGAAAAATACTGATGACTAACAGTGGCTCCATTTGGGGAGGGTAGCTCCTCGTCAGGAGGTGTCCAGAATTCAGATCTTTGGCTTATGAAGACCAGTGCCTTATCCATTGGCGCAAAATTTCACCCTTATTTGATGCTATTTCTGAAAAGTGACAACATGGTTAGCATCAATGATACTTCTACCTACCCCACTATCTTTCCTAACATTTTTTCTTCTCTTTGGCGCATTTGAACTAGCAGCCTTTTGACAATGTATATTTTTCTTTTTGCAAAATGAACCTATCTATTTCTACTCTTATATCTGCCGGGAGTTCAGATTAAACTGATGAACTCCTTCATTACTCTACCTATGCTAGATCAATTGTCAAGATTAAGCAGTTTGACAGGATTTTGTTCTCTAGTTTAAAACATGAAATTTAAAAGATGATCAAATTAGGATTAGGCAGTCTGATTTGTCATGAATTTGTGGCATAAAATACAAGCTGCACATAAATATTATTTTACAACAAAAGGAAAACTAGATAAGCGGGGCTAAGATGTACAATGTATTTTTCATCCCTCGCTTCTCTCTTTGGTTCTGTTTTAGGAATGTGGAACCAGAATCTCTCCCTAATCTAAACTCTGTGATAAGTCAATCTTACACAATGTTGACTATCTTTTGCACTCACTAACTTATCAGCAAATAAATTTAAACATGTTCAGCTATGATTAGGCTAGATAGCTAAACAAGACATTCAAGTATTAGTAGCAGCATTTAGACTTGCTCACTTTCCGAAGGACTATTTTTTGGAACATGGGGCCTTTGTTCTATCTTCACTCGCCCTCTTTTCTGTCTTTTACTGTTTTTGACTTTTCTATTTTTCAAACAGTGGTATGTACAATGAATGAAAGTGTTTCAAACTCAGGAATCTTGGAAATGATGGAATTTAAGCATCTTATCCTCGTAAGGATCTCCTCTCACCCTTGGCCCACTCAGCTCCTGAAAAGAAAAATTTGGGAAGTTTTCTCTCTCTAACATGACACAGGGATTCATGCAAGAATCTCTGAACAGCCCGGTATCTTCTCATTGTACCTCTTTGAATATCTGATTTCCACTCCTTTCCTTACTGTACATTTTCCTTAAGTAATGCATGTACTCTTGATCATTCTTTAAATAGATAATGACATCGTCAGAGTATGAAAAATGCAAAAATTTGAAACTGGGAACATGGCCTTCATGAACAGATTCCTGATATTGGGTGGTTTTGCAATTTGGATTTTGAAATTAGATCTACCTCGTGCAAACTGGAAAAAATCTTTAAGCTGTCTACTTTGCAAAGGAATCCTTTGAACATGACGTGAAACATTATCTTGCGAAAACACATGATTAAAAGCACTTTTAATTGGTATATCATGGTTTTGGGTAGAAAAAACAGAATTTATGTTATAGGGAAATGCAGTAGTATTCCTAAAATTGAAACAGACTCCTTGACCAGCTGTTTTATCCCTGATTATTTCAGTTTGGTTCAGATTGTTATGTTTTCTTTTGTCAAAGTTATTCTTTGAGGGAGAAGAAGTATCATAGCATTTTTATTTGTTTTTTCTATAGAAATTGGTATTCTGCATGAGATTTCTGATTTTAGCTTTTCTGAGTTCTTCATGAAAAGATAGAAGATGAGCCAATTTTAGTAGCTCAGGTATGATGGAACTGCAACTATCATTCTTGCTCATAAGAAGTTTATCAGGCATTTTTTCTAGATTTTGAGCTGCTGGGACGATAGTCAAAGTTTCATTTGCAGTGGATGATCCATATGATGGTAAATCTTTGAGGTATGGTAGAAACATTAAACTCCCTTGCTCCCGGGTTCCGAACAGGTTTTTGATGTGTAAGTCTTCTAAAGCCTTTAGCCGGAAAACATTTCCGCAAGTTATTTCTGGTGTTTGACTAAGGTTAGAGTAATTCGCTTGATAGTACATAAGGGTTTGCGCTTCTTTCTCTAATCCTATCTTAGAAGGGACATACTTACTTTCTTCATGACACAGCTGTTCATGATCATGGTAGTTTTGAGTGTCTAGCTCATCATAAGGCACCAGGTACAACTGATGTGGTGGATCAAAGTTTATTTTAGTTTCTTCTGACTCTTCCTCCATGTTTTCATCAATATGCATAATGAAAGAGTTCAGGTCAGAACGCAAGGAACACATTGGAATGTTGTCTAGCCTATGTTGACTGCTAATCATGTATTTCATGTGTGATTCTTGATAGAGTATTCTGGTCTGGCCGAACACAGGAATGGTGGCGTATGACATGTCCAGTTGAATATTCCCTTGGAGTTTGGCTCCCCAGGATCTGGATAGAAGCATCCCGTACTTGGGAGGGATGTCTGCCACTACTATATCCATGATTAGATGTTTCGCAGGTATTTGGGCCAGACTAAAATAAAGGTCTTTGATCAAACCCAGGCATTTGACTCTGCTTGAGTCAAAGAATACAAGTCTTTGTATGGTCTTGTGATTTCCAGGCCTAGTCTTTCCATTACTACCTTCAGCATAAGATTATGCAAGGCGCCGGAGTCTAGCATGGAATTGTGGAGGATTTGGTCGTGGATGTTTAAGCTAATGTAAAATGGAAGAGTAGATCCTTCTTGGAATTTTCCTTCTATCTTCGGACCAAACAACACTTCAGGAGTGTCATCAGCCAGATTAACAGTGTTTGCATCATTCCCCAGATTTAGGACCTTTAGCACTTGGGATTTATAAGAGTTTTGGGCAATGAGTTCAGTGAGAGGCATGGTGATCTTGATCTTGGCGATTTCGCCTTCAAAGCTAAAAGGCAGCTGTAGTTTAGATATGTTTGTTTCCGCTTTTTCAGCCATGACTTTCTCCATGTTCTGAGTTTGTTGGCTTTGTTTCGGGATTTTTTTTGCCATAGTTGCTTCGGTGACTTTTGTAGAAGTAATAGGAGTATCTGAGAGAGGACTAGTTTGGGTAACTTTATCTTTGCTTTGGTCAGTCTTATCAACCTTGATTTTGTCACTGCTTACTGCTTTCTTGAGGATAGTATCAGGGGTTTTAGCAGTATCTGAGTTACCTTTCTTGGAATTATCTTGGTTTCTTTTGCTTCTAAGGTCATATTTCCTGTGAGATTCTATAATGGCATTTTTAAAATCTATGGCAGGGTTGTCGAGATCTTCATAGTTGGTCTCATCTTGATTAGGAGAAAAGAACGCTTGTTCTTCTTCTGTGAGGTACACCTCACTCTCATTATCAGATCCTATGAGGTTTAAATGATGTTCATCAAGAGTTTCTGTATCCCTGTCATCCTCTTCCACATAGTTTTCATTGAATGGTGGCCTAATTTGTTGGTCATTTTCCCTTGGTCAGTTTTGGGGCTGTTCCCTCCTAAAGTTTTGGTTTTGGTTTCTGTTTAGAGGGTTTGGCTGGTTGTCTCTAACAGGAGCCTTTTCATTTATCCTTTCCCACATTTTAGCCATGGTTTTGACTAAGTCATCTATTCTAGGATTTAGGGAAGGTGATGAAGTGGAGACCTCATCTTTATATGTGACCTTTCTTTCTGATCTGGTCCTAGCCCTTTTTTCTGCTAGGTTGGCATCTGCTTTTATGGCTATTTGTTGCATTTATTCTAAGGTAGGGGGATCCTTGTCTCTCAGATGATATGTCATGTCCGGATCGAAAACCTCGGGGAATTTTGCCAAGGCTAAACCAAGTGGTGGTTTGAAATGAGGTGGGAGGGAGTTATATACATTGTTGAACCTAGTGCAGTAAGCTTGGACACTTTCCCCGTTTTCCCGTTTTAGGTTGTTATATTCTGACAGGATTTGAATAGGGTTTCTTCGGATTTCCCACCTATTTCTGAAGACTTGATGTAGTTCTGGGATATTGTGGATACTGTTTGGAGTTAAGCTTTTGGGCCATGTTTTGGGTTCACCAGCAAGACTTTGGGCAAATATTCTCATTCTGACAGTCTCGTCTTGTACCTCCAGGTATTCATAAGCATCAGTCATCCTACTTATATGCTGTTGAGGTGTAGTGGTATCTTCTCCAGTAAAGTGTGTGATTTTGTCTTGATATTTATTTGGGAGAGGAGCCAAAGGCGGTGGCAACACCAAAGGTGCGTACCAGGCTACCATGACGGGAGCTAATGGATGATGTACAAGATGAGGACTAGTAGGCTGAGATGAGGTGGTTTGAACAGGTGTGGCAGATGAACTTGGACTAGTGATCTGGTTTTGAGAAAATCTGGGATGGTAGGAGCCAAATTGATAGAGAAGCTGGAAGTCAGGAGGAGTGATAGGTGAAGCTTCTCTACTAGTACTCTGTGATGGGTCTAGGGTTTCAAGATCGTCAAAGTTTATCTTACTATGAGATCTACTTTTGAAAAGAGTGTTTGAAGACTCTAATTCAAAAGGTGAATCTGGTAGGATAGTGAGATGTTCCGGTACTGATCTTGTTTTACGAATGGATCTACCAGTAGTTAGATGGTCAGTTTCGGAAGCTTGCCACAAAATCTTCTCTGGGTCATCTACTATGATAGGGGGGTTTGGGTCTGGATGGGATCTGGTGTGGATTCTTCGTGAAGCCAGATTTTGGATCTAGAGTTTAGAGAGGATGGTACTGAGGAATGTTTTGGATGGGTGATCTCTCTAAAGTTCTACTAAGGTGAAGGATGGTCAAAAATAAAAGGGATGGACTAGTGGAGTCGCCAGGTGGAACTGGGTTGTTTTTATGAAGATAGCTATGGTCCACCACCAGTAACTAATCTAGGAATGTTTTGGATTTTCTGAGTTTTATGTGCAACCTATGGCTTGTTAAAGTATTCTAGACTTGTTTCAACACTTTGCTAGGGTGATGAGAACAAAAGGAGTTTACTCTATATGGGTCTATGGGCTGCTTGCTTGTTTAAGTATCTAAAGGACCAAAGAGTCTATAAGAGTTTTCTAGACTATCATGTACTCAGTGTCCCACCATCTTCTGCTATGTTAGTGAGTGATGGGATAGGTCTATCATATATTAACCTAGAGTTCGGTAAAATAGTAAGGCTTACTAGAGGTTAGTGGAGTCGCCAGGTGGATTTTGGTTGTTTTGAGATATATGTGTATGGTCCACCACCAATATTGACAAAAACCAATCTAAGGGAATGTTTTGGGGTTTTTTGAGTTTTATGTGCAGCCTAGGATGTAAGAGTGTTATAAACCTGATTCATCACTTCGCTAAGATGGTGAAACATAGAGTTTACACTAAATGATTCTAAAGGCTGATGGTCTGAGCTTAGAATTGAAGGACTAAAGAGTCTATAAGAGTTTTCTACACTGTCATGTACTCAGTAAGTCCCACCGTGATCGCCATTATGTTAGAGAGCGGTGGGATAAGTCAGCTAGCTAATATTCTCAAAAGTCTCTAAAGATTAGGGAAACTAAGTTTGTTTAATACTCAGAGTCCCACCGTGATCGCCATTATGTTAGTGAGCGGTGGGATAAGTCCACGAGATAGAATTCTCAAAGGTATCTGAATGTAAAGGGAATCTAAGTTTGTTTAATACTCAGAGTCCCACCATGATCGCCATTATGTTAGGGTCCCGTGATTTGGCCGATTGGTGAGCCAAATGACGATGTAACATCAAACCAAGCTTTGGAGCCCAAGGACCTAGCCTTCCTGGACTCAGAGAGGGCTCTCTCTATAAATGTAAAAGATGTCGGTGTGTTTGCTTATGGTGTTCTGATATTAGGCTAGTTATGAAGTGAGTTTTTTGATTTTTGGTTTTTTAAGTTTGTGAGGGATAAAACTGATCAAAGATATAAAACAGGTAACAAGAAGTCAGATCAACTCGGCTATGGGGTCAAAAAGGTCGAGGAAACTATCAGATGATGATATAAGGCTGCTGTAGGGCCGATTTGATTCAAGGTAGAAAGGATCTTTGGGCAAAATGGAGTAAATGGACATCAAGTTTGTGAAAGACGAGGGATTTCAAGTGTAAATAGTTTGATATCAGACATAAACATGTTATAGCAAGCCATTAATCATGCTAAATGTAACTACGAGCTAATTAATACATAGAAATCAAACATTCAAGCCATGCATAGAAGTATAAGACCCTCTAACTTTGGGAAATGGCTATCAGACTTTGGGGAAAACACATAAGATGGAATAACAACTCAAAAATACTATGCCGGAATGCCTAAACATAGTCTTTAAGTTATTGGGCACTTTGACAAACAAGCTTTCATAGTTTTAGGTAAAGGGCTAGATTGGGACTAGGCCTCCTTGGTTCAACAAGATGATAAGCTAATCAGTCAAAGAGATAGTTTCATGGACAGAACTATGGACGGTCATAGGTAAGCAGGGCACACCATACATCCTACTCAACATGCATAGAACTTATGAATAAAACTAGCAACAATATCCTTAAGTTACTAAAGAGCAGTGAAGAATTCTTTAGTACAACTAAGGAAGAAGAAAACATAAAAGCTATGAAGATTCAGGAACTTTGAGGTGCCTCCATGGGCATATCTCAAACTTAATCTCTACTGATCTATAGCAGCAAGAAGCATGTATCATGAATGAAAACTAGAAGACAACAACAAAGCAAGAAACACTATACCATTCTACCATGTCATGGAATCCATCAACAATCCTTCATCATTCATCAAAACCATCCAAGAGGCAGTCCAAAATCATAACACAAGTATGTTCTTCAAAGCTCATATGACCAATATATTACTTCTTCTCTCAAGTTCAGCCTTGTTTTACAATGAAGCCCATGGAATAAATAGGCTCAAGTGAGGAAAACCTCATGGTGCAACTAGCTATCCCATTGGCCTAATCAAAATATCTAAACTTGTCCTTGATGCTTTGCAAACCCCAAGGCACAAAATATCCCATAAAATATCTAAAAAAACGCTAAAAACGGAAATTATATTGACTTTTCATCATTTTCCAAGTGCAAAAATAGCTAAACGCACATTTGGAAAAAGCAGATTTTTGAGGTGCAAAAATTACAAAAATACTTCAAATTTATATCAGAAAAAGGTCCCCTGACTTTCTGGAAACATTTGGCAGCCTTCCCGGTGTCGAAATGAGGCTCATGATGGCCCGTTGGAAAGATTTATGTGTCTACTTTTCGGCGCAACTAAAATCACATCAATCAGATGCTTGGAGGTCCTCCAAATCTGTACCTGTGTGTAAAAATCCAGAAAATTGAAGACTGCTGATATGCCGGGCAGAATGTGCAAAAAGTGAACATTTTTCGCCGTTTTGAGGGGGCGAATAATCTCCAAATGCTCTGAAAATCACTAAGTACCTGATCATGAAATTATGGCATCAAATGGTGTCATCCTCCTCCCTTTAAAAATCCTCAAAAAGAAATGGCGAACTTATGAGTTTTCGACCAAAAACTAAAAAAATGCCAAAAAACAAAAAGTTGTCAAAATAGGCCCAAAATTGGTGCGCATGACCCTCTAGGGTCCCAAGCAACATGCTCTGAAGCTGAGGCCAAAATGTCAAGATCTGATGCGCCTTTCTCCTCTTTCCGTGTCAGGTGCTTCCCCTTTGCCTTCTTCAGTTTCTCTTGGGCTGCCTTTAGTTTGCGCTGGGCAAAATGATTCAACTTTTGAAAGTGATGTGTCCTCTTCCTTTGTAGCTCCAGATCTCTGTTTTCTCTTTCAAGCTTCATATCCAAGTGTTTGTTGGCTCTTTCAAGCCATGCCTCTTTGTTTTCTTCAATTTCCTGCTCAAGGAGTGCAGTGAGAGGAAAGGCTTGGAGATGGGCTTGTTCTTCTTCTTTCTTCTTTTCCAAAGCTCCTTTAAGCCCTATGGTTCCAGGCCTCTTCCGCCTAGGCTGGTCTCCATCTTCCTCCTCATCAAACTCACCAATGAGTTCTTCTATCCTCATTTGCGCCTTAGCTGCCTCATTCTTGTATTTGATAGCTCGTGCCTCATGAACTGCTGTGTGAACATTCATTTGTTTATTTTGGATCTCCAAGAAATGGTTTAAGTTCCTTGCCCGTTGAAGATCATTCTCTAATGCCTCAATTTGCTCTTCTTTATGGATTAGGAGGTTTTCAAGAATGCAGGCTTCATTATCGTTGTCATCACTTTGGATTGGAATGACAGCTGATGCACCTCCATGTTTTTTACTTTCTCCAACCTTGCTTTTCCCTTTGAAGGAAAATCTTGCACTTTTCCTCCTTGGCATGCTAGTGGGTTTCCTCTTGGGTGATTTTCTTTTGTTAGGGACAACTTTTTTCACTTTTGGAGTGGTAGCCTTAGGCCCTTTCTTCCTTGCTGTGCTAGGCTGTGTTCCTTTGGGAGGAGGAGACACAACTGTTTTACCCTTGACATCTTCTTGAAACTAATGCTCTTCTTGAGGCTGTTGTGTGTCTTCTTCTTGCTGTTCAATTTGCTGCCCCTGTTTGCCAACATCAATTTTCTGTTCGACTTCAATGCCTTGTTCAATTTGTGTTTCAACCTGCTACCCTTTTTCACCAAAATCAAGCTGCTGCTGTACTTGGATTTCTTTCCCATTTTGTGGCTCAAGATGCTGCTCAGTTTCCTGCCCAAGCTGTTTTTCATGTACTCCAATATCAAGCTGCTGCTCTTCCTCTTGTACCTGTTGTTCATCATCTTCTTTTCGCTGCTGACCTTCACCACTGTCCTGCTGTTGTTCCTCATCTTCTGTTTGCTGCTCTTCATCCCTTTCCTCTTGCTCATGACCTTTCTCTTCTTGATGTCTACTCCCTTCTCCTTCTTCCTGTTGTCTTTACTGTTCAGTGGTAACTTTGAGCCTTCTAGGAGTAAGCCTGCTGGACAAAGGTATAGGGCGATGAATAGGCTGAGTTGGAGACACATGGACAGGAGGAACAATAGAGAAATATGGGTGACTGATGAATACATCCCACGGAACTTCTTTCTTTTGTAGCTGATGTAGGATGATAATTTTTATCAGAGAAAGATGGAAAATGGAAGGTATTTGCAGAGGTGGGGCCTTCTTCTAGACTGTGGATGCCATCTTCTCGATGCTCTTGTATAAAAAGTAAGGGAGATTTAGCTGCCTGGTTCTAGTGAAATGCATCAATAATCGGACATGGTAGGCATAAAATCGAGTAAACCTCCCTTCACAAGTAAAATACTTCATTATGACTTTCATAAGAGGAGCATAGCTATCAAGAACATAAGAAAAAGGAAAAATAGCAGTGAAAGTATCTCTATGCTCAGGCTTGATGAAAGGCTTGTAATATTCGAAGTCAAGATGGGCCTGTTTGAACCATTTTTCGCCATGATATGGAATCTTGGTGGCTTTGGACACTGATCTTGGAGAAAACTTGAAATCAAGGCCAGTTACCTGGAAATGCTTGTTTTGGAACCTCAGGGCACATAGGTGTGTCAATGGCGAGAAAATCTTGACCTCCTGTATCTTCTGGCAGAAATGCAAGCAACCTACCTCATGAAAGTTGAAAAGGATGGATGGATGCGCATTTAACTCCTCTGTAAAGATTGGCTTATATCTTTTATGTGGGCCACTTCTTCTGTCTTTCCTTGGAGGCATTTTGACCTTAATGTGCTTTTGAAAAAACAAACTACCTCACTGTGTATAAACTGCCTTCTTGGAGCTAAACTGTGTCAACTAACTGTTTAGGTAGTGAACAATGTCTTTGGATGACGACACACAGTTCCCTCACAATATAAAGAACCCCTGCTCCCTTAAAAGTGGCCTTCTACCTTGAATGTATCTCTGTCAGTATATTTCTCAATAAGAGATCATACAGTGAAAAGGAGACAACTGTTAGGTGAATTGTCTGTGCAAAGTGTCAAGAAATCACCTTGTTCTTGTGAAGTTTAGAGGTCAACAGCACATTCTAATCTTTTTCAAAAGTAGACTTTCCAATCATTACAGACCTGCCTTTCCCAGTGTGCCAATTTCTCAACAAACTTATATCTTATGCAATCAACCCTTAGTGTAATCAGATAGTCACTGTCACAGTCTCAGTGAAAGTTGTATTTTCTCTGAGAAGTAGGAGCAATTGTGCCTTGTAGCTTTCAACCAACAAACTGTTCTTTAACAAAAACCATTTTTCTTATTACACTTCACTATTCTCTATTGGTATGTCATTCCATCAAACAAAATCATACCACATACATAGTCAACCTCCAGTGTGGGCATACAGTCAAACTCACTGTTATGGAACAAGGTGACAGAGTTTTTTGAAGAATGTTTTTACAAGTTCAACCAAGCCTGTAGGAGTTTATCTTGTCAAATAGTTAAAGCACCTTATCAATGTGAAACCCTTGCCTTTGCAGAAAAAACCTTTACTCTATCTGAATATCAACATTATCAAAATAAGCTTGAAGAACCAAGACAGTCAAGTGGAATACTTAGTGAAAAACTGTCCCTTCTGTGGTTTATAGGAGTGACCTTTACCCTTTGATGCTTTGAAGGTATAGAATTTCTTGTCCTCTAATTAATAAAGGTGAAAACACACAGCGCCTAGTTCAGCACAATTTATTTCCTGTAGGTGCCTTTAATAACACATTCAGCAATTTACAACAGTTTTACACCTTAGATCATCACACAGCAAAAACACTATTTTTCAGATATGGTGAAAAAGTTTGAAAGTTTTGTATGCTGTGGTATGAGACATTTGTAGTAGTTCAACACACTGTTTTCTCTATAGGCACTTCTAGCAGTACATCTACCACTCAAGCACAGCTTCAACCAATGGATATTTTCTCAGAAAAAACCAGTTTACAGATATGGTGATGCAGCAAGTTAAATGAGGACAAGACCTCCCTTGATTTTGACCTTAACCCTGATATGCAGCTCCACAAAATATATGATGATATATAAACTAGGTCAAACTCATCAATCTAGCTCTAACCCTTTCATTCTTTGCAATTATTTGAACCATATACCCTAAGTCAGAGATATAATTTATGAGAGAGGTTAACAGGGCTTGTTTTGTTTCTATGATGAGGTAGAATAGGCATGTATCTTTCAATTACAACTACTTTAAAACACAAACCCTGCTTTAATTTGAACACTGCTCTCTTCAAATAACACTGTTTCTTTATCTCCCATTGTTCTTCATGCTAGTCTGATAGAAACAACATCTAACTGTTTTCTTTTGTCACTGAGGTTTGACTGTTTGGAGAGCTATTTTATGAATATGCTCACTGCTGGTGAGTTCTGGCTTTTCCAAACTTAGTTTTTAAATCAAAGAAACTTTTCCCCTTTCAATACTGTAGCTTAACACATCTTGTTTTCAACCAAGCTTTTCTGCCCCAATCATTATCTAGAAACTGTGAATTTGGAGGGAGAGCAAGCTAAATACCTTAAAAATCAAGATGCCAATCATTGCTTGTGAGTTTAGAAGCGTTTGAAGGTGGTTCGAGGTATGAACAGGTGCGCGTCACTTTGTAGAGGAAGAGCGTCGCGCAAAAAACCAACTGGTCGGCCTGTCGGGTCGTGGTCGGGCGCCGTGTACAGGCGCGTCGCGCACATGTACAAGCGCGTCGTGCGGCAGTTGAACGCCAATGAAAATCCACTCCTGAGCATGTCGCATAGACTTACAGGTGCGTCGCGCTGTTATAAAAACCTTGCAGACATCAAAACAACTGCGAACTCGTCTTCAAACTCTGAAATGGCAAGAGTGGATCGACTTTGCGCTTATTGGAGAGTCAAAAGTAGGTTCAACAGTCTTAAACCCCTTTGAAAAGATGTAGAGGCCAAAGGGATTTTGTTAAATGCAAAATTTACATCCAGCTCTGTGTTTTAACTTTTGTAAGGTCTTTCTAAAGGTTTGCCTTTGTAATGCTGCCTTGGTGTACCCTTTGAAACTTGAAAACATGTTGACTTTCTTTGAGAGGTGCTCATTCTTTTTGAAATGATTTCGGCAACATAGTATCTATGCCCTTAAAAAATTCCAATAGAGTTTTCAACCCTTTTTAAAGAAAGCAAATACAGTTGAAAGGTCAGAACTCTGTCCATTTAGACATATAAATCTGAGAGGTGGTTTCTGTCAATTTTGTCTTTTTGGTGACAATTTAACGCCAAAATTCAAACTTTGAATAATGCCCTGCTGACTTATAGACCATTCTCTGCTACTTTGTTAATCCCTTATGATGATATTCATTATGTAAACCTTACTCCAAAACTGTTAAAAAAATCCTGAAGACTGCTTTGTTATTTGAAAGGATAGGGTTTATCTTTCACCTTGCTTTTGACAACTTCTGTCCCCAACTGCTCCTTCAACCTCTTTCCCACT
The DNA here is from genome assembly GCA_034641835.2 of Pinus albicaulis. Lineage (NCBI taxonomy): Eukaryota > Viridiplantae > Streptophyta > Pinopsida > Pinales > Pinaceae > Pinus > Pinus albicaulis. The sequence goes on from JAXQQM020092499.1 coordinate 145,090, forward strand.
GCAGGTGCCCAAATTTGCTGACCTTAGTTGGATTTGGTCATGGCCCTTTGATTTAAGAAAGGCGCCCCTTTTCGATATGCTTCCTTGCTTAGAACATATCATCTATGATATCTCTGTCCTTTTGAATAATGAAAAACTGTGTTTGTTTCAAACCATCCAAACACTGACAATATGTCAAATGACCCTCTTTTGGACATGATAAACAATAGTTCCAAAGGTGATGTCTCTTGGTAATAAAAGCTCAGATTTCCCTTGCCAGCTGATTTTCTTTCCATGCCTTTCAAATTTTTCAAAACTCAGATCATAACTTGTGGATAAGATTTCCTTTGAAACTTTGACTGTTCTTACTTAAAGGAGGAAATGTCTCTTTTTGGAGCAGTGGCATTTAAAATTTTCCTTTGATGATTTTCAGAACCTGAAACACTGTGCTAAAGCTCTTTTTGTACTTGATGAGCTTGTATACCTGTTTGTAAGAGACAAATTAGATCAAATACATTTTGCTCTGGGTATTATGCCATAATCTTGCCTGCAATGTAAATCTAATTAGGTGACAGGTTTTGCTTGACTGTAGATGCAACTGTTAGGTGTCTTGAGCTTTCTTCTTTGACTGTGGGTAGAAGTCAAAATAGGGGATGATGCATCAGAGTTAGAAAGTGAAACAAGGAGAGCTGCCCTTTTTGTTTTCCTGTGAAGGAGGTTTTCACTGTCTTATTGCACTGCTCTTTGCTAAGGGTAAAACTGAAATGTCACCACTTGCCTTGGTCAACTTATGACAAGTCATTTGAAAGATAATCTATGTGAGTAGGGAGGTTAGCACCCTTTGAAAAACAACCATCTTTTCTTCTGGCTGTGTAATGACATGACTTGTCAACTTTTCTTCAATTTGGTCTTGTTGAAACAGCAGGCTGCTTATAATTAGAATTGTTTTCACTACTGATATGTCTCTCCAAGGGTTTAACAATTCATATGATTGAAAAATTCAAATGACTCCCTTTACAAGACCAAAAACTCTGTTTTCCTTTTTCCTTTCGCACATTTCGCATCCTAGCCCTCATATGATAATTACTTACACTCGTAAAACCTAGAGTCACCGTTTTACCGTTTAGTAAAAAAACAAGCATGTGCTTTTGCAATCCTGTCATTAATGCCGCCGTTTGTAGATGAAGGAGGCGCTTAACCCTATGCTTGTAGATGAAGGAGGCGCCAATCCCTCCGGCTTTTGTAGATGAAGGAGTTCTGGCCATGACAATGTCACCGTTTCGACAAGGGTGTCTTTCTCATCGTGATTTCATGCTGAAAGGAAGCTGTAAGGTCTTGATGAGTCACTCTCTGTCTTGCAGATATATCTCAGGCTCATGTTTACATTGAGAAGCAGCTATTCTTCTAAATGTAGATTTAGGAATTTTCTCCTGAGATGAAGTTATATTTCCTGTCTTTGCAAAAATTCATAAAACACTGTAAAACTCCTAATAATCAGCTTGAGACTTTGGTCTATGTAGTTCTGAGACTTAGGGATGTGTAAGTGGTGTGACTTAGGGATGTTATCAATTTCATTTGCACAGTGGGAGGTTTGTCATGATTGGTATGTAGCAGATGGAGGTTTTTTGGCTTTTTGATGGTTGCCAAGGGTAAAATGCCTTAAAGCGCCACTTCTTAACTTAGGGGAGGCTTTTGAAACAGACTTGGATTTGCCTTTTAGAGCTGATGGGCAGACCAATAGGGCTGAAGCTAGATAGGATAGTGATAATGGGTTTTGACTTTGACATTGGTGAACTGAAAAGTAGGAGGGCGAAAAAAAATTTATGACGGTTTTCTAGATGACAAATTGACATATGAAAATCAGCTTCTAGAAAACTCAGCTATGGATATAGTCATCACTAACATGTGAAAAATACTGATGACTAACAGATTCATTCCGTGCGTTAGGGTTTTTTTCATCGATTTAGGAGGCCCTGATATAAATTTACCATGTTCATTTGTCTGTCAGTTCTTTTTCCTTCCTATGCGTCTGGTTTGTCGTGTGACAGGGAAATTTGATGCCATAGGAACTGAGCGGAACTCCGCCCAGTCTTTGGCATATCTCTGCACTCAAATTGACCATTCAGGTATGCGATTTCCATAGGTTTGTAATTTCCCTCTCTGTTCTTACTGTTTAACATGGCTTTCCTTTTCTGGTTTAAAGTTACGCTTCTTTCTTCGAGCCCTTGCTAATATTATTGGATTTAGATGGATTATATTCCATCGTTTAGTTCCAGGTTGAGTTGCGTCTAACAATTTCTCAAGATTGTGTTGCGTCTCACAAGTTGCTATATTTGTTTCCAGAGAATCGGTTGTTTCGCTTGCAAGGTATTCGAATGTGTGTGGGTTAAATTCATAGTATTGGTATTTTCTTCCCCGTGTTCTCAAGAGCTAGACTAAACCGACTTCTCTTGTGTTTCTGGAGGGTACCCTCTACCTTACGCTCATCGAAGGTTTCTCTGAGTTTATTCATCTGGCGCTAGAGGGATTCTGCCCCTCTCGACGTTTTTGTTTGTGTAACACCCCCAATTTCTGTGTTGAATTTGAAAAATTAGACATGTGAACTTAAGTCCTAAGGGGAGTGGACCCCAAAGGATAAGTATGGTGTGAATGTATTTGAATATTTAATTTGAAGAAATAAATAAATTGATTGTGCATTTTGACCAAGATGAGAATTAGAGATCACTTGCCAAATCCATGAGGATGGATAAGGCAACAAATCCCCACAATCTTTCAAAAATCCTTGAAAGAAATTAATTTAGATTTTGAGGAGGAATCTAAATTTTCCCCAATGAAGAGGAGTAGTTGGGAAGAGGTAAGAAAAGCTGGAAAAGCTGAGGAAAAGCATAAAACAGCTTTAAAGAGTCCCAAAATGGGAAGCCTAGGCTAAACAGGAAAGAAAGCATCCTGCTATTCTGGACGCAGAATTAGAAACATGCTTTGGGGAAATATGAGCTTAAATAAGCTGCTCCTAAGAAGATCAAAGGTTGGTCTGTCTTGGGAGGTGATCTCAGCTCGGGGGTGAGTCCTAGGAGACAAAGAGGACTCTAAGGTTGGGAGGTTGGTCATTTGCAATTGTGGTATGTTCTGAAATTCTTGTTATTTTGTTTTATGATAGTATGAATTGGCTACATATAAAATCAATTTTACTGGTATGATTGATTTTAGTACTATATTTACCAGATTCCATCCTAAGGCTTTCACCTTCCAGATTCTGGTTAGTTGCAGACCATAAATCCATAGAGTAGAAACCCCAAAAACTCTAAACCAAAGTCGGTTTAAATATGAAGTTACTTAGCCTGCGTATAATCAAATATTGTTTTGTTCCCTGTAGAAACAAGGGTGATATTATCTGCTCATGTGTATGCTAGAAAAATATTATATCCAAACTGAAGCTACATGGTACAAAATTAAAAGGAAGAAAGTAAGAACATTAAAATATGCCATTTGAAAATTGTGCTAGAGAAAGAGTACTTTACTTTATAGGATTTTTATAATACTTATAAGTGTAAAGATTTCATTTATAAATCTACTTTTAGTCTTGAACCAAGTAACATAGCCAAAGAATTCATTTATAATTAAGGACCTCTATTTAAGCATCATCGAATATCTATATATGCATAACAAAAAATATATATATATATATATATAGATATATATAATAGCGTAATAGTTTTTATAGTATGTTGAATGCACATATCTTATCCTACATCTACTTGTAACCTTGGAAATAAAGATCATAGCAATATAATTAAATTTAAGTGAGGCACACCACCAATTTAGTGACACGAAACATGTATAGGTCCTGAAATAAAAAAAAGAGACACATTATAAATAATAATGAAAGCGCCGAGAGCTAAATAATGGCTCGTCCGATCTTAGTTTAAATACATGTATATGCAAGTGAAATAAAACAATGATAGTAGTACCGAGAGCAAATAAACAAATCACAGTTCTTATTTAATACCAAAGTCAAAGAAAGGGCGAGACGAAAAAGATTTCCATGCGGCCATTTAGGGTTCTGTGAACTTATGGTCAGACAATAGGTGTTATGAAAATACACAAATTATGTAAACCAACAGAGAAATTGAGCGCGGCATGAGCAAGTCCGTTCACGTACGGGACAAGAAGAAACCACAGTATGGAATAATGCATCAATAGTAAGGACCAAATATATCCATGATTACGCGCTAGGTACTAAGTCCATGCAATTTGTTTTCATAATTTTTATATGACGGAGGTAGTGTATAAAAACTCCAAAACCAGCTTATAAAATCTACGCGCGGAGGAGTGCTATCATCATTAAAAACAATAGGAATAAGGCGTTAAACTTTAGTGAAGAAATAAGAATGACCGCAATAATAGCCTGCACAGATTATTAGTTAGTGTCATCTACCTATTGAAATAATCCGGATGGGACAAGTTACGACGCCTTGAATCTAGCCGGCGAATACAGTCTAACGTAAATATACAATCGTAACCAGAGATTAGGGAGAATAGTTAACTGTTAATTTCGAAGGATAGCAGAATGGTAAAACCGCATCTCAACAAAGTTGAAGCATAAATCGATATAACAGGAACAAGAAATTCTGAAGTTTACCTGGGGGGGATAGGGTTCCTTCCCACCCTCGCGGCGTATAGACTGAAATCACATCAAAACGAGCCACCCATGCGATGCGCAAGGAAATCTGAACACCAGTGGTGTAGATACTGTTAAATCTGGGTGTGCAGAGAAAACCTAAGCGTTCGCACTTCGACATCGGAAAAAAAAAACATAGGTTAGGGAAGGCCTCGATGTATAGCCAACATGAAATACTGCGAATAAATTTCTGTCCTGTAAAGCGTGCTGGATGTAACAATGATAAATCGGTAACACCGAACTCTTACAGTAATAAAACCAGGAACAGATTGTAAAAAAAAAAATATAACCATAGTATGTATAACTCAAGTAGAACGCAACCATGATCAACGTAGGCTAGAAAACGAGTTAGTTCCCTGTCCTCTGTCACCGGACTGGTATGTCGAAAATCTTTCCTCTCTGCGCAAAACAAAACAGCAGATGATGAGAAGGCATTATCGGTTAAAATAAATACAAAACAAGAGGAATTAGTTGAAAACGCAGGCCGACCTGGTTGCACCCTCCACAACAGGCGATGGGAGCGTGGAAGGGCACAATTCTGTAGTTCCGATTTAGACAGGAAGAGTCGGATAAATAAATCAGCATAAGAGCCTCGAATAAAAAGAACCCTTGAAACCCTAATCCCCCTGCACCAGAACTTCAGAAAATCCCGATATTGATTTAGAAAACTCTGCCACGGCGAGAGGAGGGTACCATGCTATACTAGGGTGCGCAGAGGAGGACGATGGATGCCGGCAGAGGTACTTTGCTCTCAGTAGCTATTCGCCGTCCCTGCCTGCAAAAACATTGAAACAGAAAAACCAAACTCACACGTTAGGTCAGACTGAACAGAATACAGTGCGACGCGGACGTTACCAACCCTAACTAGTACGCGTAGATCAAATCAAGTATGCACTGGTTAAGAGTCCCCATAATGATAAACCGTCATAGGGTGAGAGAGTTCGGGTATTTTATGATTTGCTGTCACGCCGATCCGCGGGCTTGGACAATATGGCGTGAGATACAAATTTTATAAATTACAAACGGGTAATGATGGCCATGACGTGGCGAATCTGTCAAGGATCTGAAAGTAAACCACGCCAACGCAGGTTACTATCAGGATTAGACCGGTTCGCAGTTTCAATAATTATGAAAGTAGTGCTGACCTGTCGCTACATCATTAGCTCGAATACCCTACCTCTCCAAGATGGCGGACTTACGTGGACTTTATAGATGTTATGTAAACATATATAGGGTTAATTGAATTGTATGTTATGTATCACGTACATAGATCGATATACCCAAGTATTGCCAAAGTTATCGGCAGGGGGAAATGAAATAACCTTTTCAAAAGGTTTATATATATCTATATCGTTATTGTATATAAATATATCTATTACCGGTCTATGTATGTGGACATCCAATGCAAATATCAAAAGGGGGGGGGGGGGATTTTATATATATACGTGATATATATATATATATCGACGTGCGCCTTCCCATGGTTTTATCAAGGTGTATATAAATATAAATATATGGGATATTTATATAGATATCGGATGTGCATAGGGGTATGCAAATGTTAATTAATTCTATCCAATGATATACATATAGGGATTGTATATGGTCTACATGTATGTTTTATAGTTATATATATAGGTGTTATATATTGATAAATAAGTAGAATATGTGTGAATCGAAGGATGTGATTGTACTTATGGGCCTTAATAGCGGCATAGGCTTTTGTGTATATGGGTAAACTGTACACATGAAAAATATTAGATGTTATTAAGGGATAGAAAAAAAAAAGAGATATTAAAATTTAAAGGAGAAATGGAAGGAGTAGAGGAAAATATAACAATAGATGAAAATAAATACTCCATTTCTGAACATGGTATTCAGCCAACCTGTCCATAAGAGAGGGGTTAAAAAAAATGTCCTTAAACTCCGGAGACGTTACAAATGGACGTGAGCTCAAGTGCAAAAATTGGGTCATGGTTATTGTGCTCAATTAATTCTTAATATTGTTGAACATTGTAGAGATGATTTTTTTTTTTGTCGTACTAATCAAATGTATGAGTGTGTACGTTGGTGCTAAAATGGCCGAAGAGGGAGGAATTTACGTGGATCTGCGAGACGAGTTTGCTACTCCATCCCAATGCCCCGTACGGCCATGTTGCACAGATGCAGGAGAATTCAATTAACTAAGAGAATTAAGAAGCCAAAATGACATGCTGTCATCTGCCAGTAAGGAGCAGGAAAAGCTCATCAGAGAGCTAACTTCCCGGAACAGCCAGGAAGGCGAAGGTTTTGGAAAAAGAAAGATGGATGAATCTGAGGATGAGGATGCAGCTAGAAATCAAAATAAGCAGAAAAAAGAGTTGTAGGGAGAATTTAGAAAGATCAAACCTCCCTCCTATGATGGGGAGAAGGAGGAGGATGCTGAAGCTTGGTTGCTGAACATGATCAAGTATTTCCAAGTCTATGAATATGAGAGCACCGAGGCCGATTAGTCAGTATCAGCTTAAGAAGAAAAGCATCATGGTGGGAAGAGACAAAAATGGTGCATGCCATTGATGAAAAAACAGTTACTTGGGAAGATTTTCAGACTAAGTTTAAAAGCCGTTATTTGAATGAACGTTATTATGATGATAAAGCAAAAGAATTCCATGAACTTAGACTAGGACAACTCACTATTGACGAGTTTGTCACTAAGTTTACTAATTTACTGAGGTATGTTCCATACATTAGGGAAGAAAAGGAAAAGGTGCAAAGGTTTTTAAATTCTTTGCTCATCAGTATGAGAAAATTGAGTTTGACAACCCAAAAACAATGGATGAAGCTGTTAGAAAAGCCAGATTATGCTACCAGTAGTTTAAAGGGAAGGCTGAACAAGGGAAGAGCTGGCTGAACAAGGGTGAGTTCAAAGGTAAAAGACCAAAACCAGCATATCTAAGAAATTTTCGAAGAGATCATCAGCGGAAAAAATTCAATAAGCCAAAATAAAGTCAAACTGCTCAGTCTCAAGTGGCTTCAAAACCAGTAGAGGGGAACAATAAAAAGGAAGGGACAGTCAGAATGAAGGAACCTCTGAAATGTTGGGGCTGTGCAGAACCCCATATGATGCGGGACTTCCCCCATCGAAATATACACATGATCAGCAGAGAGCGAGAGGCAACAACAGTAAATGACATAGCCAAAAATATACCCACTATCATTGCAGCCTTGGAAAATTGGCAAGCAGAACATCAAGCAACCATGGTGGAAATGGAGGGTAAGATTTCTGACCTACCTATTACTGTTTTGATTGATCCAGGTGTTTCTTTAAGTTACATTAGTCCTGGAATTGTAGAAAAATGTAAAATTAAACCTGAAAAATTTCAGGAGTCATGGTTGGTACAGTTGGCCACTGGAACGAAGAGAAAAGTCACACATAAGCTGCCCAAAACAACAATACAATTAAATGGGGTTCCAACAGAAGTAAATCTGAACATATTGCCACTAGGATCCTATGATCTGCTGATAGGAATGGATTGGCTGGAAAAGAAGAAAGCTTTGATGAACTACTGGGATAAAACCCTGCATTGTGTGGATGAGGAAGGGAAACATTTTACACTAAAGGGGAAACCAAAATCCATTTCAATAAGACAAATATCAGCATTACAATTAAAAAGAACAAATTAGAAAAAGGATAACAATTTCAAGTTTATGCAGTACATGTGGAAGAAGTAGAACAGAGAACTAAAGAAAATCTGCTGAGAGAATTACCAGTGGTAAGGGAATTTAAAGAAGTTTTCCCAGATGATATTCCTCATCTCCCCCCCAAAAGAGAAATTGACTTTTCCATAGATCTGGTGCCAGGAGCCACACCTGTTTCCCAAGCCCCCTATCGAATGAGTCCACTAGAACTTATGGAGCTGAAAATGCAGCTGCAAGAATTACTAGATAAAGGTTACATTAGACCAAGTGTGTCTCCGTGGGGAGCACTGGTCTTATTTGTTAAAAAGAAGGATGGAACTTTTAGGATGTGCATTGATTATCGTCAACTGAACAAGTTGACCATTAAGAATAGATACCCACTCCCTAGAATTGATGATCTTTTTGATCAAGTGAGAGGGGCCTCTCATTAGTCTTTCAAAAGATTAATTCAAGGATCGGGTATCACCAAATTTAATCAGCAAGAAGACATCAGCAAAACAGCATTTCGAACCAGGTATGGGCATTACGAATTTGTAGTCCTACCTTTTGGTTTGACGAATGCCCCTGCCACCTTTATGTCTTTGATGAACAGTGTGTTGAATAAATATTTGGATAAATTTGTTTTGGTGTTCATAGATGATATTTTGGTTTACTCCAAAAACAAAGAGGAACACAAGGAACATCTGCGGATAGTGTTGCAAACTTTGAAAGAAAATCAGCTATATGCTAAGTTCAGTAAGTGTGAATTTTATAAAGATAAAATTCAATATCGGGGTCACATTATTTCTGAAAAAGGGTTGGCAGTTGACCCTGAAAAGATAAAATCCATTAAAGAATGGCCAAAATTAACCGATGTTTCAAAGACTAAGGTCATTCATGGGGATGGTATGGGCTACTATCGTATATTTGTGGAAATATTTTCGCCATAGCACATCCCATCACTTCATTGCAAAGAAAGGGTGTCAAGTTTGTGTGGACTGAAAAATGTGAACACAGTTTCGAGCAGTTAAAACAAAAAATTATTTCAGCCCCTATATTAAAAATTTCTGATCCTGATAAAGAGTTTGTTGTATGTACAGATGCTTGCAGAGAAGGGCTGGGAGGAGTCCTGCTGCAGGAAAATTCAGTTATTGCATATGAATCTAGGAAACTGAAAATACATGAACAAAATTATAGTGCATATGATTTAGAATTTGCAGTTGTTATCCATGCTTTGAAAATGTGGCGGCACTATCTTCTTGGGAAAAAGTTTACATTGATGACTGATCATATTAGCCTCAAATATTTCTTTTCCCAAACTGACCTGAATGCAAGACAAGCCAGATGGCTGTCCATTTTAAGTGAATTTGATATGGACATAAAACATATCAAGGGGAAAGAAAATAAAGTTGCTGATGCCTTAAGTAGAAATGATTGTCAAAATTTAAACAATATTGGGAGTAGTGGCCAGATTGAGATAGAAGAGTTGGTGAGAAAAGAAGCCAGCCAAGACCCAAACTATGAAACACTCTTGGTGAAACTACAGAAAAGGGATAAAACTGACTTTACTCAAAATCAAAAAGGGTTACTATATTACAAAAACAGGTTGTATATTCCTAATGTCGAGACATTAAAAAGGGAAATTTTGGATGAATATCACAAACAGCCTTATGCAGGACATCCAGGCTACCAGAAGATGTTAACAGCCTTGAAAAAGAGGTTGTTCTGGCCAGGAATGAAGAGATATGTGGCAGAGTATCTAAGTAGGTGTATGGAATGTCAACTGGTCAAGGTTGAGCATCAACACCCAGCAGGTCTTCTAAACCCTTTACCAATTGCAGAATGGAAATGGGACACAGTTTCCATGGATTTTATAACAGGACTACCCAGAACCAAATACCAACATGATTCTGTAATGGTGGTAGTAGACACTTTAACCAAAGCTGCCCACTTTATACCAGTGAAATCTACATTCGGAACAGCTCAAGTAGAAAATGTTTTCCTGAAGGAAATAGTAAGGCTTCATGGAGTTCCCAAAGCAATTGTTTCAGATCGAGATGCTAAATTTAAAGCAGCCTTTTGGAAAGGGTTGTTTGGAGGGATGGGTACTAAGCTGAATTTCAATACTGCCTATCATCCTCAAACTGATGGGAAAACAGAAAGGATGAATCAAATTTTGGAGGATATGTTGAGAATGTATGTGATGGATAGACCATCAAAGTGGGAAGAGTATCTGCATTTAGCTGAATTTGCCTATAATAACAGTTACCAATATTCTATTAAAATGAGTCCATTTGAGGCATTATATGGAAGGAAGTGTCGTACTCCTTTGAGCTGGAGCCAACCAGAAGATAAATTAATGCTGGGGCCTGATGCCTTACAAGAGATGGAGAGAATTGTTAAACAAATACAAAGAAATATCAAGACAGCACAAGATTGCCAAAAAAGCTATGCTGATAAGAAAAGAGTCCACCGAGAATTCAAAGTAGGGGATCATGTGTATTTGTGGATCAAACCCAAAAAGAGCACACTTTATGCTGGAAGTTGTGCAAAACTTGCTCCTAGATATTGTGGGCCTTTTTGAGGTCTTAGAAAGGGTGGGACCCGGCTTACAAGTCGGCCTTACCACCCCATGTTAAAGTGCATGATGTTTCATATTTCATTAATAAAAAGATATGTACATGATGCTTCTCACATAGTTGATTGGAATGAGAAATTGAATTGAGAAACAGAACAGTGGTCAGAGTAAAAGTGCAGTGGAAGCACTTTACCGGCCAAGAAGCTACCTCCGGGAAAGGGAAGTCAAAATGATGGAGAAATATCCATTTTATTAATGAGACTCTATGAAACAGATTTTCATCCCGAGGACTTGTTATTTTCGAGGGGGAATATGTACCCCCACTTTGTGTTGAATTTTTTTAAAGTTAGACATTTGAATCCAAATCCTAAGGAGTGGACCCCAAAGGAGAATATAGTATGAATGTATTTTTGCATATTTTATTTGAGTAAATAAAATGATTGTGCATTTTGACCAAAAGAGAATGAGAGATCACTACAAAATCCATAAGGATGGATAAGGCAACAAATCCCCAAAAATCTTTCAAAAATCCTTGAAAGAATTATTTAGATTTGAGGAGGAATCTAGATTGCCAAAATGAAGAGGAGTAGTTGGGAAGAGGTGAGAAAAAGCTGAGGAAAAGCTTAAAGCAGCTTTAAAGTATCCCAAAAATGGGAAGCCTAGGCTAAACAGGAAAGAAAGCATCCTGTTATTCTGGACGCAGAATTAGAAACATGCTTTGGGGAATTATGAGCTTAAATAAGCTGCTCCTAGGCTGATCAGAGGTTGATTTGTTCTAGGAGGTGATCTCTGCTTGGGGGTGAATCCTGGGAGATAAAGAGAATTCTAAGGTTGGGAGGTTGGTCATTTTGCAGATTTTGTGGTATGTTCTGAAATTCTTGTTACTCTGTCTTATTACAGTATGAATTGGCTACATATAAAAATTTAATTTTATGACAATGAGAAATTTTGGTACTACATTTAACAGAATCCATCTTAAGGTAATCACCTTTCAGATTTTGTCTTGTTGTAGACCAGCAAATCCATAGAGTAGAAACCCCAGAATCTCTAAACCAAGGTCGGTTTAAATCTGAAGTTACTTGACCTCTACAGATGATTAATTTTTGTTATGCTCATGTAGACACAAAAATGATATGATATACTTATGTGTATATTAGAGAGACTTTATATTAGCATCAACTATACATGATTCAGAAAGGCAGTGTGAAAAACTAGGTTGCATATATGAGTGCCGAATAATATTCCTAACCTTTGGTAGATTGCATAGATGAGTACTCATCAGCTATAATAGTGCTAGGAAAGAGTAATTTACCCATATGAGCAAATAGATTATTTATCAGGATGACCGCATATCCGATTATATTATTGTTTCTTGAGAACCCCAGAACATAGCCAACACTTACTTTATAAGTAATGTTCTTCGACACTACTATTAGCTACATAATATACATCAAAGAAAAAGTAGAAAATTACGAGTATGCATTATAGAACATGTAGTTATAGGACTCTGTTAAAATTCCACAAGAATCTTCATTCAATAAATTTTAAAAGTATATTATGTGTTAATGTATTCTAACCATTGAAGGATATGGTATGGCTATAGATAAAAAGCCATGATAAATGAATATTGTCCAAGGAACTATTGCATACATGCATATGCCTTTAATAAAAAAAAACATATATATATTTCAAGTATCCAAAGTTAGGGCATGTAGGTCTTCTAAATCGAATACTTATATGAGCCTAATACCAAATATATATCTATAAAAGTGAAATAGAGTTAAACAAGTGAATGCGCATATGATCTTTATACCTACTTTTAACTATGATATATATAATGAAATAAAGAGCGAAGTCATACCCCAACCTAGGGTCACGATAACGATGTTGGTTTGAAAATAAAATAACCAATACATAATCTTGGTGGCGCCGAGAGATGGACAATCGTTCGATCAACCTTATGGTTAATATATGCATATAAATATGGTCAAGGTCAAACCAGAGTTATAAACGCAAATTTTTTTAATGCCAATCATAGAACTGTGAATTAGATATAAGACGAAATAAACAAATTAAGTGGCAATCCAACTCCAAGACGCCATCATGAAATATATAAACAAACTCGTTCGCTAAATTTAACCAAACAGGTAGCCAACCTAAGTTAGCGCGGTCGGATTTTAACGCACCATTTCGTCACCGAGAGCTAACCTTGGCTTGTTGAAACCCTACTGAAAGACGGACAGAGAAAATAAAATAGGAAAAGCCATAGTCCATTCACATTTGTTCAGAGAAAGGTTAGCTGTAAGGATTTCTCCGCAAGTGATAACGAATTCGAATGCATTGCGTTCGATTATCCTGACTTCGGAATTGTAGAGAAGACAGCAATAACAAAATAAGAGCCTCTCGGCCAAGCCACGATAAAGAAAGCTACGGCATCTCCACAGTAGAGTGATATAGCAATCAAAATATGGTTTCGGCTATTGCGTACTTGCATGCAACTGAAGTAACGAAACTTTCTACGCCTGAGGACACGGTAACCCTTCCAGATTTAGCGTATCAAAATCCACGCGCTGAGGGTGTGCCTTCCACAGGAAGAATCATAGAAAGAAAAAAAAACGTGGAGATGTTGTTCAGCGAGGAGGATGACCGAAATCACACATTCGGCACCCTACCTCGCATGAAACATTAATAACACTGCAGGTAGGCAGATAGGAGGCCACTGTGTAGTTAGATAGCGACAAATCATCACCACCGAGCTATTTAAAATAAACATACAGTCTAAAATCTAGAACGTGAAACCTGAAGCGTAGCAGAAGAAAGAAAACGTAATAGACATTCAGGGGTAATTCCAAGAACCCGAATACACTGAAACTAACGCAGAAGACAAAACTGGAGCGCGGCCACAAATGACCGGCTAGAGCTCTGTCATTAGAAGACCGACTGCTACACAAACCTACAGTATCTATGCACAATCTATTTAGCAGATTTAGAACTGAGTATCAAAACAAACAATAAACAAGAGCAATAGAAAGCAAAGGAGACGAGTTTCCACGCGAAAGTAATATGAGGAGAGCAGATCAGAGACTCCAAGTTAAAGCGCTCCCGGAACCCTAATTTCTCTGCCCTAGAACCTCAGCAGAACCCGAGGGTGAGGGAACGGAAGCTCTGCGCTTTCAGAACCTATAACCGTCAGAATGTCGAGTCATATCCACCTGACGATCAGAGCTTGGCGTGAGGCGGCTATATGCCAACGAGACCAGTACTATCAACATGTACTCACGGATGGGAACTCAACGCATGGTACTGGGTTCAAATACGAGAACCGGCTATTGCAATATGCATCGGAATATCCGCGTCGAAACCCTGAAAAGTCTGCCGAACAATTCAACAGAGAATAATAATAACAAATCCTGTTTGGTTAATCCCGTATGAATAAATCAATTCAGGAGTTGAAACCACCATACTCCATGGCGGTCACATTCCCACGCGTCGGTCGAATGGAGAATCTGGAATGCATCGAACGATGCCATGATGATGTATCAGAGCTCCACCTTCCTTATCAGCTGGCGCCGCCGGGTAGAAGGAAAAACGAGCGGTCATAGACTTAACGCGATTGGTGAGGGTCGTACCCACGACCGCCAAATGAGCGCTCCACTGTTAGTATACCTGCGCATATAGTACTAGGTTACAAACCGGCGAAAAATACACATACAAAACAATAATGAGCCATGGTGATAACGTATGATAAAATGGCACGTAATATATGCAATACGCATGAGTATAGTCTTCTTAATGGTAGATAAAGGCTAGTTGATTTAGTGCTAAGATATTATGTTAATAACATATATGCGTATATTATTATATAATAAAGATTTGCTAAATATAAAAAGATGTGTTATGTGTATAACGAGATTCGTTATACAAATATATATATAAGATTCGTTATATATATTTATATGCAAGATTTGTTTATGTACAAAGCTTTGGATTCATATTTATATTATATGCACTATAACTTACACATACATATGCTCTCTAAAAAAGTAGTGCCAAAGGATATATATATATATATACAAAGAGTATAGGTGATGAATAAATATATATATAGGTATGACGAACATTAACCCCTTTACATATGTGGGTACACCACTATAGATATGCATTATATGGAGAATTCATTATGATCAAAATAAAAAATGCATGAGGGGCTAGGAGAGGTTATGGCAGTGGGGGTATATCGAGGTGAACTATGGATATATGTATATATCAATATATGTGGGGTACATTGCTTGTAAAGATAGGAGATAATTAGTATATGTACACATGGAAGACATTCTATCACTAATATAACGAATATCAGTGTATTCTCGATATGTTAGAAGAATAAAAACGTTAGAGGAGAAACAAAAATATATAAGGTTAGAATGCTGAAAATCACTCATTCATGAATCATGGGAACAGAGGGTAAACCTCAGGGTATAAAAAAAAAAAAAAAAAAAAAATTCCCTAAACTGGAGGTGTTACAGAAACATAATGTTTCCTCAACCTTCAAACCCTCCCGTACCATTCGGAGTTCACTTAGATCGGTTAAGGACCCGATTTTTCCTAAGGATGGTAAGGGTGTTTACCTGATTCCTTGCTTGTGTGGGACTCCTTACATTGGCGAAACAGGTCGATCTATTAATCAAAGGATTCATGAACATGTCGCTGACCTTAAGCATAATAGATCACGCTCCTCGGCTTTAGCTGAGCATTGTGAGAAGACCAATCATCATATTTGCATTGAGGATGCTAAGGTTATTGCAAGGATTGACCATTTCCACCACCGCAAGTTGAGAGAAGCCTTGGAAATCGAAAAGAGACTGGTTAACCTCAACAGGGACGATGGGTGGTTGGTTAGCAGATGTTGGATTCCTGCTCTTCATTCCTTTTTTTTTTTTTCTATATATATATTTTTAATTAATTATTATTATTATTATTATTTTTATTATTTTATATATATATATATATATATATATATCTATATATAATTTTTTTTTTTTATTATGCTTGTTTATTTTTAATCTTATGGTTTTTATTATATATCATATTATTATAATTTAATTTTTAATACTCTAAATATTATATATATTTATTTATTTACTTATTTGTATTTTTATATTTTTTGTAATTTTATTTTATTTTATTTTTAAGTTATTTTCAATTTTATTTAGTTTTATCATTTTGGTTGATATTTTAACTTTTAATATTTTAAATTAGTAGAAATTCTTTCGGTAATAATCACATGCAAAAGAACGAGGTCGACGCGTTTCGAACCAACCAATGTGGTTCATCATCAGGACTATGTGAGAGATCAGATCTAGACAATAAGTATAAATAGATGTAGAAATGACTCAACTAGCCGTTAGAAAGAAAAGAAAAGAATAAATATATTAATTATTATTCTAAAAATAAAAATAAAAATTTTTATTCTTCAAGAATATATTGGTTAATTTTATTTTATTAAGAATAAAAATAAATAACATTCCTATTATAAACATTACGCACTTAATAATAAATTAAATAGTTTATCATTATTTTATATTTTTTGATTTCAATTCCTAGGTTTAGTCAAACTAGCCGTTATTTTACAAACATGTAATAGGAGATTTTTATAGTTTTATATTTAAAAAAATAATAATAATAAAATAAAATAAAAATAAAATATTAATATTAATATTAATATTTTTGTACATTTATCTATTTATTTTTATTTTTAAAATTTATGATACAATTTTTAAAATAAATTATTACTATTTATTTATTTTCTTATTTGTTTTTATTTGTATATTTTATTTAATTTAATTTTAATGTATTTTATTAGTTATTTTTATTTTATTTTGAATTCTATTTGGTTTTATTATTTTGGTTGATATTTAATATTTTAATCTTAAATATAAAATTAAAAAATAACATAAAATAAATAAATAAGAAATATATATATATATATATATATATTTTAATTTATTTATATTTTTTTCCTAGATTTAGTCAAACTAGCCGTTATCTTACAAACGACTAGTTGAAGATTTTATTATCTATTTAATTGGGTTATCTGATCAGATTCTTCATCTTGTCCTGATGATGAACCACACTGGCTGGTTCGAAACACGTCGACCAAAATTATTCTGATGTGATTTTTACCGAAAGATTTTCTCACAATTTATGGATCACAGAAGCCAAATTCCTAATATTTCATAAAGTCGTTAATAAAATTAAATAAAAAAAAGTCTCATATAAATCTGAGAGATTTAAAAAATAAGTGAGTTCAACTAAACAATAATTAATTCTAAATATTAATAAATATATTTTTATTGTCATAATAAGAGTTGTGTTTAAATCAGATTTTTTAGAATTTCTTGCAAATTTGTGATTTTGAAAAAGTTTATGGTCAAATCTTTATTCACTTTTTTTAAATTAGTTTTTTTTGACTACATATATGAATACAATATCCTAAAAACCCATGAATTATTTTTATTGTAAAAAAAACACCCCCAAATATTCCAATGAATTTCTTTACAATTCTATACAAATTAGATGTAAAAAAACTACTTTTTAACTAACTCTACACATATCATATATTAGTGAGTTATATTTAACTAACATATACTTATTATATTTATTATCTAACTAACAAATAATAGAATGAAAATATTTATACAGTTTATTGTATTATATCTCTTAACAATGTATAAGTATTTCGTTATAATATTAAATTTAATATATTTTTGTTATTAATATTAATAGGTTAACTTTAATATTTAGTTTAATATATTAGGTTAATATAAATATTAACATATATTTCGGTATATAGTTGTTATTATTATTATTATTATTTATTAAATTATTTAAATATTGTTGATTACTTATTTGTTTATTTTTTATAATTTTAATTTATTATTAAACTTATTATTATTTTTTAAGGTGACGATTCATGATTTATAATTTTTTTAGATAAATTATATATAAAATCTATGGTTAATGTGTTTCTAACCACTTACTGTGGTTCATCATCACAATAAAGATGGTTAATGTGATTCAAGTGAACAAATAAATACAATAAAAATGAAATACATAAGATATAACCTAAATAAAAAAATATAATATTTTATTCAAATAAAATATTAAAAACATAAAACAAAAAAAAAGTCTGTGCTAGCCTCTTTGACCTAGGCACCACCACTTTGGTTTTCTCTTGAAAAGCAACAAAAGATGAAGAATATTGTATATAGAAAATTTATTGAAGAGATCAATGTATTTTTTGAATCTACCTACAAAACAATAATAAAATATGTATAAGAATTTTAGGTGAAAATCACATGTAAGAAATTTTTGTCAACGCCTTTCTGATGAAGGCCCAGCCCTCATGTACAGGTGGCACAACACAGTCTTTTAGATTCAAACTTTAATATATTATTGTTGTGGTTTGTTTAACATATGCCAACTCAGACTTAAGATTTGACAATGGTTAAATGAAAATATAACAATACGAATCAATTGCATTTAAGGTTGGTGTACATATGATCTATTGGTTGTCGTAACAATCCACCTCCGCATTTATCACTCTCCCTTGAGCTCTGGTGTATTAACTACACTCTGATTCCCGCGCCACACTCTCACACTTGTAACTACGCTCTGGTTGTATTGCTATTCCTTTGCCAACTGAACTGGGAGGAGGGTTTCTTCGACCTCTGCTGGTCTTCCAAACTTTGCAAGGGTTTCTTCACGCTGCTCTGCATTTCTAGGCAAGGTAATGGGTACTCTGTTAAATAGAGTAGACTTTTCTCTGTCTCTGTCACGTGGCCTCCTGTTACCATTAGTCTCCTTTCGATTCCTGCAATGGCATTTACCAACTATTTGTATGTAACTCCTTCCGCGGTGGTTTCCTTGTTGTTTCAAATGCATGTTCGTTTCTCATCTTTAATTGTTAACAACTATTTGCTGTCGATTTTTCTCTCCAGGTTCGGGCCGACCAGAACTCCTGTGGCCGCCTACAGTTCAAAGAAAAACACACATACTTAATCTTTTCTGGTTTTATACTCTGCTGCTTCTATTTGTGGCTCTAATCATTCCGCTCCTTCGTGAGTAGGACCGGTTGGTTCGAAACCTGGTTACTTATTTCTGCTCAATCCCAAATATTCCGGTGAGTTCTGTTATGGTATGCTTGTTTGGTTTACAGGTTTACTCCGTTATTTCGATAGCACATCACCATGTAATAGTGCTGAAGCGTTCTAACTCCGAACGTTTGTGGATAATGTGCAGGCCTTGCTTCCTTCAGTCAAAACCCTGGCTACTCGTCCCTCAGCGACTAAATAAACCCTATGGGTAGGGTCGACTCCATTTCGTTTCTGCTGTAGCTTAGGGTTTGTAAATCATTTTCGTTGCTAGCTCTGCTTTGTTGACAGACTCTGTTGGTTGACAAATTTATCGATGTAATTTATTAACGATATGAAATGGCTTCGGGAACTTTGCGGTTCTGCTGTAATTGTGTTTCTTTTGTGATTCAAACCCTCACTCGATTACATGTCACATACTCTGTTTCTCTTTGAATAGTTTTGAAAACTCGGCAAACTTTTTAAATGTTTAATGCATAAATGTTTTTCTTGTAATGAAGTACGACTTTATCCTGTGTATAGAAAATCACCTGGTCTCGTGTGTAATTTCTTCTTCGTTTAGTTTTGCTGTGAGAAAATAAGAATGGAACTCCGCTCTTTGCTTTCCTGTGCGTATCTTCCACTATCTTGTTGCCTTTTAGTAGTATGAAAAGAAAAAAAATTTCTTCCTCCTGTACGTAGTGACCTTCTCTGTTCAAATTTTAGTTTACATATAAATCAATTCTATTTTGCGTTCTCAGACATAGGAATTACACATATATTAATGTGGAAATAAACAAATAATCTTCACAATATTCTGATGCAAATTAACAAGTTGGCTGGAACAATTTTGGTTGCAGATGGTTTTTTTTTTCAAACTTTGTTTTTCTCGTATTCTCTAGATGGAAATCGAACCTACAACATATGATTTTTTTTCTATTTACATGCCTGTAGGTGATAATCTGTTTTGGTTTTCGGTTGAACTGTCAACCGCATTATTCTAACTACATTGCCAGTTTCATAAAAAAAGCTTCTAATTAAACTACAAAAACGTATTATTCTCCTAATTCTACTGTTCTTGTCCAAATAATGAATAATAAAAGTAAATAAAACACAGGTTTAGTAACCTGTCCATAAACACATGTAACAGTGAGCCAGTCAACCATCTTTCGTCTACTCCGAGTTAGATGCTCCTGCATCACTTTCAAACAAGTGAGTGTGGTTCATCATCGTCACGACAAGATGGTGAAAAACACTAGCTCGTTCCATGTTTCGACAGTGTGGTTAATCATCATCAGGACAAAATGATGAACCACACTAGCTCGTTCGAAAGAGGTTGACAAAAATTCATGTGATTTTCACCGAAAATTATTATACACATTTTATGGATCACAGAAGCCAAATTCCTAATAATAAAATAATGATATATTTCCTAACAAAAGAATAAGAAAATTTTTGTTACCATGCTGTTCCAAACATGAGAGGTACACTTAAAAAATTATGAATTTTGGTATAAGAAAAATTAACAATTATAAAAAATTGTTGAGCGTTGGAGACAGTGTTGACTTATTTAACAAATTTATTTTCATTTTAATGAAAAAAAATAAACCTTATAAAAAATGTTACCACATAAAGGGTTTGACCCAAGTACTTTGCAAGTTAAACCTTACCTTATAAAATATGCCAACTTTCTACAAGATGTCTTTTTACTTAATTTACAAATTTCTTAAAATATATGACCCTTTTCATGTTCAAATATAACCTAATATATATTTAAATATATTTAAATTCAAAATAATAATTATATATATATAATTAGTAAAATTTAAATAATAAAAAATATTTCAAAAATATTTGAAAAACACTTAATGAAATTAAATAAAACAAAGATACAAATCTAAGAGACTTCCAAAAATATGTGAGTTCAATTAAACAATAATTAATTCTAATTAATAAATATATTTTTATTGTGTGGTGTTTAAATTTGATTTTTTGGAATTTCTATCAAATTTGTGATTGTGAAAATTTTTATTGTCAAATCCTCATTCACTTTGTTTAAATTAGTTTTTTGACTACATATATGAATTCAATATCCTCAAAAACCCATGTACATAAACCTGCTCAATACTCCCACTACATGTGCAATGTCTGGTCTAGTACAGACCATTGCATACATCAGGCTACCCACTACACTTGCATATGGAACATGGGACATATCCTCCTCTTCTTCTTGTGTCTTGGGACACTGTTCAGCAGATAGCTTTACACCTACAGGAATAGGAACACTCACCAATTTACTATCCTGCATATTGAACCTCTGCAATATAGTCTCGACATACTTCCTCTGGTTTAACCAGAGCTTCCTCTTTGCCTGATCTCTCTTAATTTCCATGCCCAAAATATAGTTTGCAGCACCAAGATCCTTCATGTCGAATTTGGAGAACGGTTGGGTCTTCAAATCTTGGATAATTTCTTTGTCATTTCCAATCAACAACATATCATCCACATACAAGACCAAATAAATAACACTGTCACCAATTAATTTAAAATAAACACAGTGATCCTCCTTGCTTCTAGTGAAGCCAAGTCCCCGTATATAGGTATCAAATTTCTGATACCACATCCTTGGTGACTGTTTTAACCCATACAGAGACTTCTTCAACCTGCATACCAGTTCTTTCTTACCCTTCACCATAAAGCCTTCAGTTTGCTTCATGTAGATCTCCTCTTCTAGATCCTCGTGAAGAAATGTTGTTCAAGACCTGTTTTATTCAAATCAAATGGGCAGAATGAGCAAAGTAATCTGGTACGTGAGAAAAAATATCACCAAAATCAATTCCCGACACTTGGGAATAACCTTTCGCTACCAACCGAGCTTTGTATTTCTCAACCTTGCCTTCTACATTCATCTTCTTCTTAAACACCCATTTTCCCCCAATGGGCTTCCTTCAAGCCGACAAATCCACCAGATCCCATGCATCGTTTTTGTGCAAGGATGCCATTTCATCAAACATGGCCTCCTTCCAGAGTTTTCCATCCCACCTACTACCGACAGCCTGGATCATTATCACCATAGTTAAGTACTTGAACAAAGCGTATGTCACCTTCGATTGTCTTCTTCCAGCTGATCTTCTCAAAGATGGAGTTTGTGGCTCTTCCTCTTCTGAGTCTTCTTCTGTTGTAGAGTCTGATTCATCCTCCTTTAGCTCAAACTCTATCTTCTTAGGTTCCTTTGGTAGGACTTCATGTGTAACAACATCTTTAACCTCTCTAAACACCACATCTCGGCTGTACACAACCTTCCTTGTTTCTGGGTTCCAAAGCTTGTAACCCTTTAAACCATCCTTATACCCATTAAAGATGCACCTTTCAGATTTATTATCCAACTTGGTCCTTTTCTCCTTTGGAACATGTACATATGCATCACATCCAAATACCCTTAGATGTGAAAGAGAGGGTTTCTTACGAGTCCATACCTCATGTGGAGTCTTATCCTCCAATGCCGATGAAGGTGATCTATTAACTAAGTAACATGTAGTCTCCAATGCCTCTACCTAGAATTCTTGTCCTAACCCGGTTCCACTGAGCATGCTTCTTGCCTTTTCCATCAGCGTTATGTTCATTCTTTCTGCAACTCCGTTTTGCTGAGGTGTGTATGGAGTAGTCTTCTGCCGTGCTATACCACACTTCTTAAGAACTCTTAAAATTCCTTCTTGCAGAACTCCCCACCATTATCTGTCCTCAGTGCCTTTATCTTCTTCTCTGTCTGGTTTTCCACCAGAGCCTTAAATTCTTTAAATATGTCAAATACTTCAGATTTCTTCCTCCAGAAATATATCCATGTATTCCTTGAGAAGTCATCTATGAATGAAACATAGTACATAGACTTTCCCAGTGATGGAACTGACAAAGGTCCAAACACATCACTGTGCACAATTTCTAATATCTTGTTCGCCCTCTTAGCACCAGAAGAAAAACTCACCTGATTCTGCTTCCCATATACACAATGTTCACATAAATCAAAATACAGAGAGAAATTAGACATAACTTCTACCATACCATTTCTATGTAGTATCCGAAGGCCCTTCTCTCCAATATGTCCAAGCCTTTGATGCCATAGCATGGTCTTTTCTTGTCACGTCTCCCAAACCCATTGCTCTTGCGACGAATATGTGTCGGAATAGCGACGAATTGGCCGTCGGAATTTCCGCCAAATTGTCTAGTGCATGCTCTCATTTTTGTGCAAGGATGCCATTTCATCAACCATGGCCTCTTCCGCAGTTTTCCATCCTCGGAATGTACTCGCTCTCCCCGAAATTTCTCTCTCGGGATCACTACCTATTATCGTTACGTAAAAACCTGGCGAAAGTGTATGACTATACCTTTCTGGTTGCCTTCTTTCTCGAATTGATCTTCTCAAAGCTGGAGTTTGTGGCTCTTCCTCTTCTGAATCTTCTTCTGTTGTAGAGTCTAATTCATACTCCTTTAGCTCAAACTCTATCTTCTCAGGTTCCTTTGGTATGATTTCATGTTTAACAACATCTTTCACCTCTCTAAACACCACATCTCGGCTATACACAACCTTCCTTGTTTTCGGGTTCCAAAGCTTGTAACTTTTTAAACCATCCTTATACCCAATAAAGATGCACCTTTCAGATTTATTATCCAACTTGGTCATTTTCTCCTTTGGAACATGTACATATGCATCACATCCAAATACCCTTAGATGTGAAAGAGAGGGTTTCTTACCAGTCCATACCTCATGTGGAGTCTTATCCTCCAACGCCGATGAAGGTGATCTGTTAACTAAGTAACATGCAGTCTCCACTGCCTCTGCCCAGAATTCTTGTCCTAACCTGGTACCACTGAGCATGCTTCTTTCCTTTCCATCAATGTTCTCGTCTCATTCTTTCGCAACCTCCGTTTTGGCCGAGGTGTGTAGGGGAAAAACTTCTCGTCAGTATACCACACTTTTACGTAACTTCAAATTCCTTCTTGCAAAACTCCCCACCATTATCCGTCCGTCTTCTTATCTTCTTCCTCGTCCGGTTTTTTTCTTCCAGCCTTAAATGGTTTAAATTTGTCGAAAGACTATATTTCTTCCCATGAAATATATCCATGTATTCCTTGAGAAGTCTATGAATGAACATAGTACGTACTTCCCAGTGATGGAACTGACACAGGTCCAAACACATCACTGTGCACAAGTTCTAATATCTTGTTCACCCTCTTAGCACCAGAAGGAAAACTCACCCGATTCTACTTCCCATATACACAATGTTCACATAAATCGAAATCCAGAGAGAAATTAGACATACCTTCTACCATACCATTTCTATGCAATATCCGAAGGCCCTTCTCTCCAATATGTCCAAGCCTTTGATGCCATAGCATGGTCCTTTCTCCAAAGACAGCTAGGCTTTCCGTTCCACTTTCAGGAACCATAGAACTGTTACACCCATCAATAACAGTGCTACCTTGTAGCTTGTACAGAATTCCAATCCGAACTCCCCGCATTAATACTAGTGCTCCCTAAACCATCTTGCAGGCATCTTTCTCGAACACTATTTTTACACCTGCATCATCCATCTTGCTTACAGAAATCAGATTTCTGGCCAATGCAGGAATATGCAGAACACCAGGAAGTGTTCTAATCCTTCCACCTTGCAGCTTCAGCTTGACCTTTCCGCGTCCGATGATTCTGGCCTTCCTATCATCCCCTAGGAATACATCACCACCATCATATTTCTCATACTCGCAGAACCACTCCCGATGGGGAGTGAAGTGAAAGGATGCACCTGAGTCAATCAACCATGACTCATGATCTACATGTGTATTTGAAGAAGAAGCCAAATACACATCCCCACCTTCATCCGAGGTGGTTTTTGGCTCTGCAGAAGGACCTTCATCAGATCCCTTTCCTTTCTCAGGAGCTTTAGATCTGCATTCCTTTTTGTAGTGCCCTTCCTTTCCGCATTTCCAGCACACCTTTACAAACTTTCCAGGAGATTTAGATCTCCCTCTAGATTTAGATCTCCCACTCGAAACCTTATTCTTGCTTCTGTTCTGGGACCTTCCTCGTACAGATAAGGCATCTCCATTTTGACCCTCCATATTTCTCCGTCTCATTTCCTCCGACAGCAAGGCTGAGACAATGTCATCAAAATTCAAGGTAGTTGTATTGCTACCTATTGCAATAACCAGACTATCCCACGAGTCTGGTAGAGAACACAACAAACTGATGCACTTATCTTCATCCGAGATTTTAATATCAACAGATGACAGCTGACTTACCACAGTATTGAAGGCGTTTAGATGCTCTGTCACCGAGTCTCCATCCTTCATCCTCAGGTTATACATCTTTTTCCGCAGGAACAACTTATTCACCAGAGACTTAGATTGGTACAAAGTCCCAAGTTTTTCCCACAAGGTCTTCGCCGTAGCTTCCCCAGATACATTCAACAATACTGAATCTAAGACACACAACCGTATTGTGCTCTTAGCCTTCCGATCCAGTTTCTTCCAGTCTTCATCTGACATTGCTGTTGGTTTAGTACCTGGATCTACCGCGATCCACTGATCTTTATCCACCAGCAGATCCTCCATCTTGAGCTTCCATAACTCAAAACGCTTACCATTAAATTTCTCGATCTCTATCTTTCCGCTGCTCGCCATCTTCTTTCACTGCAAGAATCGATCTCGCAGATCTCCCACTGAACAGGGTCTACCTCAGGCCCTAGCAAAAAACCCTCAGCAGCAAAGGTGTCCCCTTGAAGCCGAAACAGCTCCGATACCAAATGTATGTTTTAACCCTGAACAGAAATTATCTACTCACGAATCTTATAACATAAAATAAACAATAGCGAGAGCATAAAACATAAAACAGATAAACACAGAGATTTTCCCCTGGATCCCAAATCGGGACGACCAGCTTGATTTTTCATTATATTCCTTTTAGTGTTACAACACATATATATACATGCCGGAGCATACATAAACCCCAATCCATTAACCCTGGATTAGAACATAACCGTAGTTCCCTTGACTGGATCTACAAAATACCAGGGGCCGAAAACCATCGTACCCCAAAAACCATGTGCAAAATCATGCACAAAACATGAGTGGGTGCGCCTATGAGTGGGTCCGCACACCAAAACAATTTTCGTCGGGGAGCTGCCTCCCCCCTTGTGACCCCCCTACTGCGCCCGGCGCAACGTACAGCGCGTGGGGCTAGTCGTGGAAAGAATATAACACATGCCCAACAATAGATGGTATCAATTTTTTTAGCTTGCCAAAGGGATTTCTAAGCTTCTCAATGCTCATAGTTAAGAGTCTTTAAAAGTTAGACCACAAATATCAATTACATCATAGGCTGATAGAATATATACAACACCAATTAATGGTTTGTCTAGACAATCTAAAGCTCGTAAGTTATACTTCCCAATCCTTTTCCATATTGGCCTAGGTTCATCCACCTCCAACGATGCATATTTTAGGGGACTTATAATAGGCATGTAAGTGGTGTTATCAAAAGGATTAAACTCTAAAGATACATGTTTTTTTGGAGAATCCTCATTGGTCATAGACATTCAGTAGGAAAGGAGATCCAAAGAAATCAAAAATTCATATTTTGGTGATAGAATCCATGACTTCCTCCTTTTAGTCAAAAGTTTTCAAGCTATCACATCAAGAGGAGGAGAAATAACAAGCCTGCTAAACTTAAAAATTTGGAATCCTCATTGGAAAAAAGGCACTACTTATTGAAAGAATACTTGTCCTAACTTTAACAAGCAAATAAAATGGAATGAATACCTTCCTGTAGATAATATTAAAGGCTATTGAAGCAAATAACTCTACTTGCATGCAAAGCATTGAATTTTAAATCTATTTTTTCACTGATCATTGAGTACTACAAAGTTATATACCACCAACTGCTACTAAGTACCACAGTATCAAAGATATCACCAACTCTATTAACTATCAATTATTACCCTGCAACAATGTACACCAGAATATAGAGGGTTTTCATTTGAGCAAGACAAGCATGCAATTAGGACTAAGGAGCCAAAAACAACCCCATAGAAACCAACTACATTAACTGTTTCCTTTTGACAACTAATGTCTCCTTGTAGCCCCTTCTATCAGGGAGAAAGACTATAAAGTGGCAGTGACCCACTTCCTAAGACAAGCACTTGAAAAAATACTCTTGATTCTCTGAAATAACTGCTCTCAGCCTTGTGGTGGAATATTAAATAAAACAAGAGATATTTTGGAATGATTTACATCTGTTTTGGCTCGTTAATATTTCTTATATCCAAAACGCTCCTCAACCTCTTTGGTGAATGATATTCCTTTATTCGCAAACTATGTGGCAAGGTATGCCACCTTATTTGGCATGCTTGCAGGCTCTCATCTCCCAAAAATCTAAAGGTATCTTCAAAATGAAGTTTTTCCTACTCCTATTTTTTTTGTAGACAGTTGTCATTGTTCGATCTTCTACTATAATCATTTGGTTAATAGTGATAATGTGAGGGCCTTGTAGTTATTCCATGATCCACAAAGGTTATTATATCTCTTTTTCCATGATTCTTTTGATTTATTCTGCCATGGTCTCTTCACGGGTCATCCAAGAGGCTAAAGAAATAAATTTCATATCACCTAGCTAAGAGTTGGGGTCCCACACATTCATAGCAAGCTGTATTAAATTATCCATATAAAAGTCTGCCATCTTATCCCTATCTTGAATTTTACACCTAAGGAAAAAATCAATGAATGTTTTGATGTTTTGGAAAGGAGGGGATCCTTTTTGCGCTAACACTCTAGTCTAAAATTGGCACCATTGGTATTTTACAAATAGAGAGTATGTTTGTAATGGATGTCTAGAGTGTGTGGCTTCCATGGACAAATTAGCCATATTGGAAATTTTTTCCTCTGTTTCATGTAGCTAGGCCTTCAGCTTTTTATTCTCCTTTTGCATGTGGTCCATTATATTGGTTTTCTTGAACATAAGTTCAACCATCTCTTACCCCATATCCTTCATTTTCTCCTCTAGAATACCCACATATTTAACCCTTTTTTATTTGGAATTTTGAATCCATCTATGAGTCCTAACCCATTCCTTTTCTAATTCAAAGAATAGTTGGACTACAAAGTAAGTAGGGAGTATCTTTCATGCCTCAATATAGGCATAGTAATATCCATGATATAGCTAGTGGTCTAGCTCCTATAATTTGGGATCCTATTCCTGTAGCCCCACAATCCCATTTTGTAGGTGTTTTGTCTCTTCCTTTAGCTGCGCAGTTTTTTTCTCTGGCTCTATAGGTCCTTCCTATAGCTTAATGGATTTTCTTGAAATATTGGTTTCCATGATACGTAGCCTTCTTTGTTATATATGTGGTTTTTTTCACTTGATTTTATTGGAGTTTATTTTCACTTATTGTCTATTTTCTTTCTTATCTTCCTCCTCTTGACAACTGACTAATTCCTCAATAGTGATGGGTGTTGGAGAAGGAGTTTGAGGCTTCCCTTATCTAATCTTGTTACTCTTTATGGTATTAAAGTATATGGTTCGATCTATGGATTTTTTAGGAACTTCTCACAGTAAAGGTTAATGCATGGAAAATAACAAACCTTTATTTCGGGAAATATATATATCAAACTCAAACAGTTAATATCAACATCTTTGGCTTGGCTTCAGTAATGTTTGAACTTTGAATTAACTCTTTATCTTGGACATTTATATGAATTTCATCTTCTAATGTTGCATCACTTGGACTTGGTGCCATCCAGGTTTTCTCTTTTAGTCATATAGAGCTCCACTATTTTTTTATGGCTATGATGAAAAATCCAAGTTGTTGGTTTTCTATCCCAAGTATTAGAGTCATTTGAGGGACGTTAAGTAATATATTGTACAGCTCATCATGACTTCAGTTACTGTATGGCTCATGGATAAAGCTGGGCGATGTCTCCTCCTTATGGTGAGAAAATGGTTTACAACTGACTGTGGTATGTTCATGAATTTGATCTCAATCAAAAACATCTACATGAAATTGTGTTGATGTTAACAAGTCTCATATGGGGGCATGGCCGTATGTATTTTCCTCATTAGTTTCTCATTTTTCTTGAAGGCAAGTCTCTCCAATAATTTTATAATGCTCTTCTCTCCTTAAATCTTCACAAACCTTTCCTATAAAATATTTCATATATTCAGTCTGAGACTTTGTTTATTACATAGAATTGAACTGAAACGAGATGTTTCAAAGGTATGGTTTGAATATTATCTGAAATTCCTTGTTTGGATGTGTGAGGGCTAAATTTATTCTTTTCTTGTTTCAGGCTCATTCTGGAGCAGATTCTCAATATGAAACATTCTTCACTGTTTTGGCTTTAGTGAGTCTGCTGGTACGTTTTAGAGTTCCAGTTGTTAAAGTATTGTATAACTGTTAACATGGGCTTCTAGTTGCTGCCATCATCTTGCATGTGATAAATAGTTAATCTTATTGGCTGATGATTTCATTACAAATTTATATTTCTTCATTCTCACTTGGTGTTGGGGCCATCCCATGGATTATTATGTCTAAGGTAATGTACCTTCTTATATATTCACTATGAGATGATTGCTTCTCAGCACAAATTGAATACTGCATCCTCTTTTCTTCATATTGATCTAATTTCATTATATCATTATGTTCATAGTTCAACCAATATCTTTATGCAACAGTTTAAACAATAGAAGCAATGATTTCTTTTGCATCGTCCTTTCCTACTGCAGATACTCCCTGCTAATGTCAAGGGTGTGGGCGGTAGTGTAGCTACTTTGTCAAATTGGTTGACATCATGGGAAATAACAATGACAATCAATTTACTTTTGCAATGGAGCTCTGCAGGTAAGTGTTACACAGCATTTTGTCACTGTCCCTGCAATCCCTATCTTGCCCATTAGAGGATCGTTTTTGTGACCAATAACCAGTGTCATGCCTGGAAAAACCCATCACTGCATTCCTTTGCATGAGAGTAACATTCATCTTGTTGAAAATTCCCTGAGCAGAACTATAAAAACCCTTGTTCTTGCCTTGGCGTGAGTAGCCAGTTACACTCCCGCGTCAAGATGGAAAATTAACACTGAGCCTGCCGCAGTCGAAGCTTTGTCCTAGTTAAGTGCCCACGCCAAGTTGTTTATGGATTTTTTTTTTAAAATAGAGGTGGAGGTTCTATTCCAACCACCTCGAGGATGAGTCATTGGGAGTGGTTGAACTAAAACAACCATGGACTCCCTCCTTTAGCTAGTATTTTCCACCTCCCTTGGAAATCTCCTAAAGGATAGGACTCCCTCCCACCTTTGTAGGGATCCCAACCTCCTCCTTTTCCTCTATAAAAGGAGTTATCTTTCTTATTAAAAACTAGCTGAATGGATGAATAGTTGAACTTGGAGAACTGATAGTTGAATGACTAGAGAAGATAGAGAGAAGGAATCATGTTGAGGAGAGCTTGAATCCATGTCCTCATTCCGTCTGAATCCCTCGACAGGTACTGAGATGCGCTTCGATTGAACCCCGCTGGAGGAGACTGCGACATCAAAGCATCAGTTGTACCTCTTCCTTCTACTTATATATACATGACTACTGTTTGGTTCCACTATTGTTTTATGATGTTTGTGTAATGCGATAGCTTTATCCCTCTTTGACTGGTTAATAGTTGTGAGTGAAACTATGATGTCGTATGTTGTTATTTTTTTTGTTACATGTGCAGGTATTCAGGTGTAACAACGAATGGATTGTGATTTTCCAAGACAGGAGCGAGAGGCTACTACTCTTTTTGCAATGACGACAGCATTGGATTCCAGGTAGGTCGATATACCGTGTCTTTCATTCATTCATTAACTAGGAAGCAACACTTTAGTGTGTCTTTTTGTTTCTAGACCCACCCTAGGGCTAGAGGGATCATCTCTATCCGCAGACAGGATTTACTTACGTAACATATTGGTGACTCTGCTGGGGATGCTCAGACTATGACCTCCTACCGCACGTTTAGTATGGCCCAAATATTTTGCAACCAGGACAACCCTTTGGTCTTTCTCCACTTCAACCTGGTTATCAGGGACAACCTGGTCCGTCGAAACCATCAAGCCAACCTTTCCCACAAGGACAACCTATTGGTCCCCAACAATAGTTTCAATAGCCGTTTCAACCAGCTCAACAGCCATTTCAACTTTCCCACCAATAGATTATTTCAGTTCTACAGCCAGTTCTACCTATTTACCCTGCTCAGCAGCCTACTTAACCTGCTCCACAAGGTCAACCTGCTCAACCGCAGCGCACTTACTACCCTCAAGGTTCATATCAACCGGTATATAGTGCACCTCAAATTCGTTACCCTCAAAATCCACCTTTGTATCGTCAACCTCAAATCCATGCTTACATTTCACAGCAGAATCCTTATACTACTCAGCACGGACCTTCGTGGTCTACTTCGACTCCATATCCTGGTCCTCAATCCCAGTATCAACCGAATTATCCTGTTTCTAATCCTTATGATCCAAATATTTCAGGACAGAATGCATGGGGACAGAATCCTGTTCAGACTGGGTGGAATGCACACACAGGTCCTTATCAAAGACCTCCAATGACTTTTAATACTAAATTACCATTTCTTCCTACGTTGGAATTACTTGATGTGTCCAAATTGACAAATGATCCCATTATTCATAATCCGTATTAGCCTCCAGTTCTGACCAAGATTCCTGGTGATTGTCCTAAATTTGAGGGTAAACCTGGTGAAGACCCCCAAATGCATGTTATGACTTACCACTTGTGGTGTTCCTCTAACTCTTGGGTTGACGATTCTATTTGGCTCTGTCTTTTCCAGCGTAATCTTACTGGTGCCACTGCAAAGTGGTACATTGAGTTGTCTTGTGGAGTTTTTCAAGATTTCAATTCCTTAGCTATGGAATTCCTTACACATTTCTAGTTGTCGATCCGCTATAATACCGAGACACACCTCCTCACTTCATTGAAACAGGACCGAGCTACTCATATCTCGGAGCATATTCATGAGTGGAGGCGACGTCATCGCATGATCAAATTTGAAATTACTGATCAACTTCTAATTCATTGGTTCACTACCTCCTTTGTCAATCAGATCGCCAAAGACATAGCTATGGGGGCATGTGTCACCGAGGAACAAGCCATTTCTTATGCCTAGTACCTCGATCTTGTGTACTCTCAATCTGGTGCTTTATATGATATCTTCCCTGATGCTTCTCGACCTGGAACTTCTAAACCTCCAGTGACTCCATCCATTGATGGTATTATTGGTTTCGTATCTCAAACTCCTAAAAAGTCTCCATCTAATTCTGGGAAGCAGAAGTCTACTTCTTCCGATAATGTTTCTTCTCAACCAAATCCAAATTTTGGCAAACCCGTAGAAGTGAATGTTGTTCAGGCCAATCCTACAGATAATTCTTCTAAAGGTAAGAAGAAGGGTAAAGGTAAGGCCAAAGCCGATACCCCAAAACATGATTCGTTGAAATCTCGTTCTGCTGATAGTTCTCAATGCAAACCGAAGTATCCTTGTTTGATTTGTGACGAAGAGCACTTCACCAAAGACTTTCCTCGACAGTCCGAAGTGAGCCGATTTCTCAAAGGCACTCAAGGCACTCCAGTTGTTCTTAAAGAACCTTTTCCTACTCAACAAACTCAAATGGTAGAGAAACCTCAGTCCTCTGCCCCATTTGGTTCTCAGGTTTTTATGATGAACAGTTCTACACTCGTTTCTATTACTACTCAATCAAAAGATTATTTTGGTTCATGTCAGGCAACCAGGAAGGAGATCGCTGATGGTCATCCTCCTCCACTTGTTTATGGCCTTCTTGAGATTGAATGTCCTAATACTAAATCTGTTGTGTGACAACCTTCCAAAGGTGTGCTCCACAAGTCTTCATACAATCCTAACGCCTGTGCTGCTCAGCATTACAGTATTGTTGAGGATTTGGCTCAGGCACCATCCACAATGTCTGCGTTAGAAGCACTTTAGAGCTCTCCGTCACAATGGAAAGCGTTGTTATCCGCGATAGGTGGGGTTGATCCTGCCGATACTAGCTTGCTTGCTTTCGATTTAGAGAATTTTGTCCCGCGACTCCCACACCAAATTGCGCTCATCATTCAAGTTGGTATAAATGGTTTGAATATTCACCGAGAAGTAGTGGATGAGGGTGAATCTACCTGTGTTATGTCATCTACTTGTTGGAAAGCCATTGGCTCTCCAAATCTTACCTCGTCACCCAATGCCCTTGAAGCATTTGATGGAAGAGAGTCTAAACCTCTTGGTGTTCTCGCTAGTTTACCGATCGCATTAGAAGGGAAGACGGTCAAGTTCGAAGTTGAATTCATTGATGCTAAGCTCAATTATAATCTTCTCCTTGGTCTCAGTTGGACTCACACAATGCTATGTGTTCCATCCACTCTCTTTCGTGTTTTGAAATTCCCGCATGAAGGAAAGATTATTACTGTCGATCAATTGTATTTTTTCACTTCTTCTTCCAAGAACAACATTCTGTATGTGGATAAGGTTCCTACTCCCTACGAGAGAATAGGGCCAGGCCTTTTCAAGGATCCTGCCCTCATGGGTATTTTTCCTCTTCCACCACCAAATATTGTTCAGGTCAACACGATTTCTCGAATCGATGACCCATGGGTTATCCCTTCCCCTGAACAAATCGATTCTTTTGGAGATTCGATGCCATTGAGTCCGATTGAAATTGATTATTGTGAACTCATCGCCGCATCGGATACTCCATCCCCTGATTCTGCTCCTTCGAGCATGTCTCTTGACGTTTATTCTCAATCCCCTTGGCTTGGTAATTTTGATTCAGCCGATCCTTTGAAGGAAGTGATTCCCTCCGATGAGGCCATCGTGGAAACCATGTCTCTCGAAGATCCCCCATGGGACGATAATCATCATTGTTCCTCGTTTCTCCCAAATCTCGAGGCCATGCCTACTTTTCTTGAGTGTTTTGCTTCTCAGGTTCCCTCTCCTCCGCTTAAAACGCCTGTTCAGGTTCATGAATTTTTTTCGAAAGGTAACTTGAGTAACATTACACAAACGATGCCTATTGACATTTCTGTTAAACTGGAAATTGTCGACAACATCCATATAGGGGTCACTTGTTCTTCTGATGAAGTACAAGTCTATACTAGCCTTTTCCATGAATTCTATGATGTCTTTGCGTGGTCCTATGAGGAAATGCCTGGCATTGATCCTAGCATTGTGGTTCATGCCATTCCTACTTACCTTGGTTCAAAACCTATTCACTAGTGTCTTCGTCCAATTCATCCTTGGAAAGCAACTGCCATAAAAGCTGAAGTGGAAAAGCTTCTCAAAGCTGGTTTCATTTATCTGATTCCCTTGACAGAGTGGGTCTCTAATATTGTTCCTGTAGATAAGAAACAGGGAAATATTCGTGTTTATGTTGACTATCGTCAAATCAATCGAGCTTGTCCTAAGGATAATTATCCTACTACTTTCATCGATCAGATCATTGACGACTGTGCCGGGAGTGAGATTTTTTCCCTTATGGACAGTTTTTTCTGGTTATAATCAGATCAACATTCTCCTGACTGATTAGCACAAGACTGGCTTCATCTTTCCTTGGGGCACCTTCGCATATAAGAAGCTTCCTTTTGGTTTAAAGAATGCTGAGGGCACATTTTAGTGCGCCATGTCCTATGTCTTTCATGATATTCGTCACATCGTGCAGCCTTATCTGGATGACCTTCTGGCTCATTCGGCTAAGCGTAAGGATCACCCTGACCATCTTCATCAGATCTTTCTTTGTTGTAGACACTATAACATTCGGCTTAATCCGCATAAGTGTGTATTTTGTGTTGATTCCGGTAGACTCTTAGGCTTTATCGTATCTCAAGATGGAATTCGCCTCGATACTCTCAAAGTTGAGGATATTATTAATCTCCCCTCTCCTTCCTCATTGCACCAGTTGCAAATTTTACGAGGGAAAGATAATTTTTTACGTTTTTTTATACCTAACTACGCTGAAATAGCTAAAGGATATACACGATTGTTGAAGCAGGGTGTTCCTTTTCGTTGGGATGAAATCGCTCAGAAATATTTTGATACATTGAAGACATTGCTTGCCAATACTCCTCTTCTCCACCTTCCAAATTATCATCGTGATTTTTCCCTTTATTTTGCTGCTACTTTTAGCACAATTGCGATGGTTTTGGTACAAGACGATGACGATGGTCATGATCATGTTATCTGTTACTTGTCTCATAACCTTCTCGAACCATAAACGTGTTATGCTCATGTTGAGAAATTAGCATTGGCTGATGTTCAAGCCGTTCAACTCTTTCTTCATTATATCCTTTTATGCACAGTGACGGTGATTTCTGATTGCAACCCCATGACCTACATATTGTCTCGACAATTGCTGGGGGGAAAATACTCAAAGTGGATTGTTATCCTCCAAGAGTTTGATTTGGAATTTACTGCTGCCAATTCTAAGAAACTATTAGTATTCGCTGATTTGATTTGTTCTCTCCCTTCCGACTCTGCTCCTTTTCATTTTGAGGAATCCATTCCAGACGATTCACTTTGCTTGATTAGCACCCTCAATCTGTGGTACGGTGATATCATCGTTTATCTCCAGACTTCTTCTTTTAGATCTGAGTTGACGAAGGATGCTCGCCGACGCATCCGCCGTCAGTCGCAACCTTATCGTATAGTTAGGGATACCCTCTATCGTGTCGGGGTAGATTCCATTGTCTATCGGTGTTTAACCCTTGAGGAATATGAGAAAGTTCTCAATGATTGTCACAGTGGTGCCTATGGCGGTCACATGTATTTTTATGCTACTGCTCAAAAAATCCTTCGTGTTGGTTATTTTTGGCCCTCTATTTTCAGAGACTGCATTGTCGCAGTTCGTAAATGCCATGATCGCCAGATTTACCAGCGCAAGATGCGTGCGCCACCTGTTCCTCTTCATCCTGTCATTACCATTGATCCCTTTGCAAAGTGAGGCATCGATTTTATGACGTGTAACCCTCACTCATCCTGGGGGCATGCTTATATTATCGTAGCCGTGGACTACTTCACCAAATGGGCCGAAGCAATGCCTACACTTGCCGCCGACGGTAAGACAACTACTCAGTTCATATTCAATCACATTATTGCTAGGTTTGGTGTCTCGCAAGCCATCGTTATCGATCATGGTTCCCATTTTCCGCATTATATGGTGGCGGAGTTGACTTCTAAGTTGGGTCTACGTCACGATAGCTCAACGCCGTACTACCCTCAAGCCAATGGCCAGGTTGAAGCTGTGAACAAAGTTCTTGTCACCATGCTTCAACATACGATTGGGATCCACAAATCCAATTGGCATCTCATGTTGTTTTCGGCTCTTTGGTCGTAGCGAACCTCAGTTAAAAACACAACCGAGTTCACTCCTTTCCAGTGGGTTTATGGCCTAGAAGCTGCACTCCCGATTGAATGTGAAATACCTTCGCTCAAGTTGGATGTTGAATTACTACCTAATACTACGCTAGAAGAAGAGCGTCTCCTTTATTTAAAAGGTTGGATGAAACTTTCCACTTTGTTGCTTTGGTTATCGAAGCACAGAAAAATCGGGTCAGGGCTCATTTTGACCAATCAGTTTCCCCTCATTCTTTCATTGAAGGAGATCTCGTCCTCCTGTATGACCAAGCTCATGATAAGATGGGGGTAGGTAAATTTCAACCTATGTGGCATGGGCCTTACATCATTAAACGTGTATTGCAGAATGGGGCCTATGATCTTATTTATTACGAAGGTCATTCTCTTGAACAGCCCAAAAATGGGTTGTATCTCAAAATATATTATGCATGAGTCATCCATGTGTAATAGGTGTACATAGGTGTCATTTTCATTTTTTGTACATATTTTGGTTTGATGTGATTTTTGAGTGTTTTCCTACTTATTGGGTCTTGCTTATGGTGTAGATATTGATTGGAAACTGAACGACAACGAAGAGCTTATCGCCAAGAATCCGACGCAATTCATTTCATCAAAAACCGACTCCGAATGAGGAATATAGAGCCTATTGTTGTTTTCCTAAACATCTAGAAAATTTGTAGAAAGGACAGAATGGTGACGTGGAATCCTAGTCAACTAAAAAGGATATTTTGGGAATATTCCTTCATTTCACTCAATGACAATATTCCAAGTTTCAATCTGTGGTTGGTTGTTGTGTGGTTGATTTGTTTCATTATGATTGGATTTGTGAGGAGAAATGGGAAGAGGATATGTGGCAAGCCCGAAGGCCACCACGTTCCCCCCTCCAAGGCTGAATTATGGTTATAAGGTTGAATTTCAACTATGGTAAAATTTCGAATTTCATATATTAATGGTCGAATGACATATTTTATTATATGGTCAGAGGGCTATATATACAAAGGCTGAATTATATCATATGGTATCGAAATATTATATATCTATATATATCTGTGTGTGTGTGTGTGTGTGTGTGGTATAGTTTTGGGTGGAAAAATATATATTGACGGATGGGCAGAGGTCAGGGCTCAACCTCGCGACCTCCCCCACACAACGCGCCCACATTACGACTATACCACGACATAAGTTCTTAACTATATATGCCTTTGACTTATATTTGTATTCATACATATGGACCGTCGGGCAGAGGAGGGGGCCAGCCCCCTCATGCATGTAACTTAAGGCTATGACTAGGAGAAAATTTTATGGTTAATGCACGCGATCAAATTTTAATGTGGGTTTAATTATCCAATAAACATGTTTATTGTTCTAATCCTTTTTGTAATGCAAGATTTGTTTAAAACGTGCTTGATGCACCTAAACCATGATTATATCCAAGTTCATACCACTTAACTTAATTAACTCCAGTTTAATTCGGTGGCCTTTTTGGTGGAGTCCGCCAATTTCAGCGGATCTCCAAAATTAGCGGCCCTAATTGGAGTTCTCTCCAAATTTAGTGGGGTTTCCTAGGCCAAAACTGAATGAGTCATAACTTTTGTAAAATTCGACCAAATTGGGCTCAATAAGAGTCTATTTTGGATTATTTAGACATTCTAAACACGTTGATGCAGGTATCAGGAGCAGTAGAGGATTGTAAACAACACTTTTTCCATTTTTAGCTAATAGAGAGGCCCAAGCCATGGAAGATGGACCAAGGAGATGTAGCCCAGGAGGGGTGAACTCCTTCATCAAAATATTGTGTTAATGGCTCATTTTGATGGTCTATTGTAAATTTTATTTTTGTTGTTCAGCATTATGTTTTAATGTTTTTATGCTCATGGATTTAACATAAAAATCAATGCATTTACATGTTTAACACTCACAAACACCTCAAGAAACCTATGCACATGAAACAAGTGATCAGAAATTTGTTTATAATTCTAAAGATGAAATTAGCACAGCAAAAATAATATTCAAATTCATATCAAGTTGGTATCAGAGCACAATTTATCTCATTTTAGCCCTAATATGGTTTGCCAAGGTTAGCTATAGAATTAGCTATTGGTTTTGAATTTGTGCAAGGAGAATTTCACTGTGTGAAAGTTTATGTGTGTGAATATAAGGTCAAATTGAGGACTCACCTCTCAAATGACAACAAAGAAGCTTTTTATGCATTACAAGTGTGATGGCAGCTTCATCAAGTACTGTTTATAATCCATCTTCCTTAGCAAGACTCTTTGATGAAGAGATGTTGCAAAAGCTCTACATCATGAGAGATATGGTGCAATATTTGGTTGAAGGTTGGAAGGAGAACACTATACTTCAAGAGCAGTTGATGGCCATGAAGGAGGAGAAGAAAGAGCTTCTTGAAAATATGCATAAGATGGAGACTCAGCTCCATATTGCAAATGAAACACTAGCCATGTATCTGCATGAAAAAGAGGCATGCAATTCAAGTTTATCTTCTATTTCCTCTCAAAATTAATGTGTAGGTGCTTTTGAAAGACACACTAGAGGAATAAGGTCCAAATTATTGATGAAGATGGGCTATGAAGGTAAAGGGTTAGGAAAACATGCACAAGGCATATTTGAGCCAATTGTTGTTGAGGAAAGGCCTAGGTATGTAGGTCTTGGTTACAGAAAAAATGATGGAGAATTCTCCAAAGCCAAGGAGGCACATGAAGGTTTTCCAAGAAGGACGCTCATTTCATGTTCATTACCTCAAGCTTGTGAAGTTTATGTTCATGAGGAATGCAAAAATTTTACACCCACTTTGCAAGAAGATGCTCATAATCATGCAACTAAGGGAAATATGAAACAAGAGGATGTTGAAATCTCTAAAGTCATTGAAGCCATTGTTGGTATTCCGAAGAGATCCATTACCTCATCAAATTCACCTCCTCAAGAAGGCGACCAAGGTGAATGTTCAAGGTATAAATCTTCCTTTAATTTTTTTTTTTAATGATGATAAACATGGTAAATATTCACATAAGATTTGGAGAAATTTTACATGTTCCTTTTGTGGTTTGAATAACCATAATGTTTTGAGGTGTTGGAAAAATATAGCCATGCACAGGAAATATTTAAAACAAAGGAGACAGAAATCCAAAGGTCAATTGGACAATGTAAACCATGTTGAAAATAAGATGCAATTATTTTGCACTCATTGCCATAAGCAACGTCATCTTGTAGATAGGTGTTGGACTTTGTATCCAAAAAGTCATCCACGACATTTGAAGAAGTTGGAAAGAGATATTGACAAGAATGGAAAAGAGGACTCCATAATTGATGTGAGTCATGATGATTCACATGATGAAGTGCAGCTGAAAGAAGCGTCATTGAAGTGGTTTGGAAAGAGATGGTTAGATTTCTTAACCAATTAAGGCCTTGCATTTATTTTTATGATTGATGAAAATATTTTCTTATTGATGCATTTCTTTTCCAATTGAATGCATTTATTTTCTCTTGAAAGTATGTTACATATTGCACGAAGCAATATGTTTGAAAGTAGAGTTATGTTGACTCACTTAGATGCAGAAAATATGGAAATTTGAACATGCATGAATGATTGCCTTGTGTCGGTTGATTTCTTTGTTTATCATGTATGTTTTGTCAACATGAGAGTGTTGATCATTTGCACATGCATGAGTATCGACTTGTGTTGTTTGATTGCATGTTACATGCATGCAATATCGACTTGGAAGAGTTGATTTTGTTTCCAAAGACGAAAGGGAGATGTTAACGAATTGTTTCATGAGATGTGAAATTCCTTTTTTTTGGGGAGAAGAATCGTCAAGTTATTGAAAAAAAACATGTACAATAACTTTTGTTTGACTTGAGAGTCAGTTGTTTGAAGAGGCATGTTTTGTCGACTTGCGTTTGGTCAACGATTTTGTACACCAAGATGTAAGAGTACATGTCAATGTTCACATAATGTGACATTTGTTGCTTTGAAGGAGCAAAAGAAAGAGGTCGTCAAGTTTTGTTTCTTGCGTGATGTGTTTTCAATATTAATGGATGTGCTTGTGACAAGATGTCACAGGACTTCGGAAGGTCCACTTTTGAGTGAGAGGCTCATGATTAGCCTCATTCTCAAATCATGTCATGAGAAGCATGTCAATACTATAGGATGATGGAATCAAGAAGCAGAAAGAGGGACAAGATGCCAAACGATTGTAGCCATTGTAGACCATTTGATGTGTTAACGCCAAGAAGTGAAAGAGATGGCGAATGCATTCTTCCAGATGTGGAAATTGGAACCATGGAAGTAAAAATAATGGTCATTTCTTTTCTTGTTATTATTGATATTGGAACTCATTGTTGTAGTTCACTTAGATGGGATTAACTTGGAAAGTGGTTTCCGAGGAGAAGCTTGCATCGAATGCATGTGTGTGCAAATTCTCAGTGGGAAGGCCATCAGTTAGTTTTCCAAGCACCGAGGGATCACTTTGGTACAGCAAGGTGTTTAATTAGTCAGCAAGAAGCTAGCAAGTGATGGATTGGGAGAACACCGGTTGAAGTGCCAAGCCATTTGCAAGGTAAGGCATGTAAGTGAACCCAAGTTGTTGTCATGGAGATTTTTCCAAGTATAATCAAGTTGATAGAACTTGGGAAAGAGAAGAGTATTCATCTCTCATTAGATAACTAGCTTTTGTGGGTCCAAAAGCCTATCAGTGGGAAGGAGTGATCGGAATTTGAATAGGGGGTAAAAATTTGCTAAAAATTCAAATTTCTTAGAATCACTCCAAAGTAGAATGACTGGATAGATCTTGTTGCCAAGAATCTGGCACACTTCATTTCACTCAAAACGGAGTCCATATGAGGAAGATAGAACTTGTTGTTCATTTTCCTAAGCAGCTAAAAAATTTGTAGAAAAGGACAGAAAGGTGACATGGAAGCCTAGTCAGAAAAAGGAATATTCTAGGAATATTCCTTCATTTCTCCCAATGAAACTATGCCAAGTGTTAATTTGTGGTTAGTTTTTGAAGTGGGTGATTTGTTGTGCTTTTATTAGATTTGAGAGGAGCCAATGGGAAGAGGACACGTGGAAAGCCCTGAGGCCACCACGTGCACCCCCTCCAAGGCAGAAATGTGGTTAATAATGGCCGAATTTTATTAAATATGCATTGGAAAACTTATTTTTGGCAGAAGGGAAGAGTTCGGGTTGAAACCCACGACCTCCCTCATACTAACCACAAGTGCTACCAACTATGCTATATGTTGGATCTTAATAATATATGCAACCAACGCATATTTGAAGTCTAAAAAAGGTTTGGGCTGAGGCGTATGGGGGCCAACCCCAACGCAAAAAGCCATGGCCCGTGACCTATGGCGGAGAAAATTTAGTAATGGTGTATTTTAAGTTTGAAACATGGTTTAATTAACCATAAACCCCCTTATTAGCGTTAATCCTAATTTATAAATTAGATTTGTTAAAACGCGCTTAGAGTGCTAAACCAGACAAATGCGCACTTAACTTAAACTAATTCAAACTTTAATCGTGGATGAGGTTTGGCGGGTCCGCTATTTTCGGCACCACCGCCATTTTTGTCGGACTTAACTGGAGGTTCTCTAGATTTGGAGGAGTTTTCTTAGGGAAAACTGAAGAAGCCATAAATTTGGCATATTTCAACCAATTTTGGATGAATAAGAGTCAATCCTAGATGATTTGAATGTTTTGAGCATGATCGTGCAGATTGAGGAGGCATAGGAGCACTTCTGTAAGTGTTTTGTTTTTCCACTTTCAAGATTAAAGAAGTTTAGGGCCACCAGGAGAGGAGGCCATGCCCAGCCACTTGAAGACCTTTTGTTGAGCCAGAAGAGTCTATTTTGATGTTTTTGGGTATTTTGAATCCAATGGAGTAGGTTGCAAAGCCATTTGCGCATTTAGGTTCATGTAATCAAAGAATTGACCATTAATCCAAAGAGGGCCTAGCCATTGAAGCAGGTCCATGGAGATGTAGCCCAGGAGGGGTGAAGTTTGTTATCAGCTACTGAGTAATGTGTTT
This sequence comes from Pinus albicaulis, assembly GCA_034641835.2. Taxonomy (NCBI): domain Eukaryota; kingdom Viridiplantae; phylum Streptophyta; class Pinopsida; order Pinales; family Pinaceae; genus Pinus; species Pinus albicaulis. Next base: position 187,603 of record JAXQQM020092499.1, read on the forward strand.
GATGTGTATTATTTATCTACAATTTACATGTTGTACATGTGTTTTTAACATCTAATTAACTCATGAATTTCTCATAAAAAAACACAAAACTTGACACATAAACCCTCACATAACTAGCTAATTTGAGACTATCCTAAACACATTTATTTAATATTGATGAGGGAGCTAGCACAACAAAACTAGTTTGCCCATATTTTAGATCACAAAGCTTAACTTTTAATTTATTTTCCTCAAAAATATCTCATTTACATTATGTGTTTAATTCTTTTCATTGTATGAGTGTGAATTATCATTTAACTTTCAAATTTTTCTTGATGCCAATGGTGTCAAGTCAGTGGTACTCTTCAAAAATTTATTATAAAGAAGTTTCAAGTGTGTCACTCTATTTTATATTCAATAATTTGTGACTAGGAGGGGAATCTGAGCATGACAATGGAGACCACTGGCATCTCTTCTATCACCCTCTGTTGTGAGACTAATGGTGTTGGGATCAAGGAATCTGCTTTGATGTGCAACCCCTAGTAAATTCGCATGAGTGACCCAATCTGAGGTTCACCGTCACAACATCATGAGCTTCAAGGCGCAGGAATCTCGACACCTTCCATCCCAAGTCACAACACGAGTGCCAGTGGGTGGAATTTTCCCCCACTTCCCATGAAAGTCCAAATGTCATGTACAACCCCATCACCCATGTGTGAGGCATTTGGCCAAACAACTGATTTTTTCATGTAGACATTATGATAACATTAGTAACCATAGCAGGATATTAGTTAAAACTTTGAATTCTAGTATCAATATTATGTAATCAATCAAACCAGAGCTCGTTAATTGTCGATTCTTCACATACATGTGCATTTAGGTTGTCTCCTGTCACACTTAAATAGCCATCAATAATATATGCTTATAAGGTTAGTCATTGATATAATTTCACATGTTATAATATCATTATAACATAATCACTAACAGGAATCAAGAAGATAGTACTTCAAATATGTAAATGAGGAAACATCAGTAAAATCATCATCATGATTATATATAATCATCAATAGGTACATCAAATTCATCATCACAACCAATAATAATGTCAATTTGGTACATCACAAGCATCATCACATCCACTAACAATAATAGTAAAAATAATTGGATCCTTGAATTGAGGTCCTCAAAGAATAATGTTTGTTTTATAAGGCAATGTTGAGGTTAAAAAAATATCAAAGCTAATCAACTAGAGCAAGGCACTACATTTTGATTTTTGTTTTGTTGATCTATATATAATTTAAACACATATCATAAAACATGTTTTTTTATAACTATCGCCACTTGTAAAGAGAGTGCACTCTGACTAGGTTGAATGATGACAACCTCTAACATTTCTTGAACCATATGCTCAATCTCACCCTTTTGTGCATATCGATACTTGCAGGACCTAATGTTAAGAGGTACACTTCCATGTTGCAAATGAATACGATGGTCATGATCTCGAGAAAGTGGAAGGCCCTTAGGACTCCTTCCAAATACAATAGAATGATTGTTCATGACTTTTTGGAGATCCACTAGAGAAAAGGATATAGATGTTTGGACATCTGATGAACACAATTTTGCAATTACACATGATTGTATTTCCTTTTTAAGAATTTTTTCATGCTATTGGAGCCTATCATTTTAGAGGGTTTCCTTTGGATACCTCTAATCTCAATTCTCTTTCCTTCTGAGGAAAAGCACATGAAAATGTCCTAAATATCAAGGGCCAATGTTCCTAAAGATTGTAACCATTGGACCCCTAATACAACATCAACACCACCCATGTAAATTGCAATCATGGGACTATCTAATAAATATTCCTTCGTATTCAGTTTAATATATGGCACTTATCTAAATATTTTATGGTTCCTCCATATGCAATCATTACTTGAAATTTTGGTGTTAGAAATACAAATTAGATAAGAAATTTTTCCAATTTGTAATTGATAAAGTTATGGGTCTACCCAAATCAATAAAAATTGTTACCTTTTTCTTTCTAATATATCCTTTTATCTTGAGGGTTTGTGGAGTACTAGCACCAACCAACATATGCTAAGATATTATTGGACTAGTCTCTTCCAGCTCTAGATCTTATGATGGTTTGTCTTCTTGATCTTCTTCATATTCATATTCCATGTAGAATAATTTATTCTCACCACATGTATGCCCCTTACTTTACTTGATATCATAATTTAAACATAGTCTCTTTCTCTTCTGTCATCTATTTTCTAAGGTGTCAACCTTTTACTATAGAACAGGAAACATAATGCTCTCTATAGCTATTAGTGACCAATTTTCTAGTAGCCATATTTTTACTTTCAACTTTTCTTGTTAATTAAATTTAAATCATAATCTAAGAATTTAGGTTCATACAAACACATCTCATGTTGGACAATTTTTAGGACATAGGATTCACATTATTTTGCAATTATTTTACCTATCTTTTCCTAGATCATTTTGACTTTAAAAGCTATGCCCTGTCACTTCATCAACCATTATTGACTAAAATGTGTTCTCTTTTGTATGCCATACTTATTATCTAGTTTTGATTGTAATTTGATATGAAAGCTAATTGATTTAGGCTATTTTATTAATTAATTAATGAAGGGTTGTTTCAGGTTGTGTGCCTTTTTGATATGCTATTACAGGATGATATATCCTCAGTTCTTCCACGCTAAAGATGGAACGGAGTCTCTTCCAACATTGTTGATACAACACCAAGATTATTTTCGGTACTTTGTACTTCTATGATTAGCAAAAAATATTGGCATAGATAGATACATGGCCTGATCCCGTTTGACCATTAAAAGGAGAAATTCATGGACAATGTATTTGAGTTGGTTGAAATAGTTAGGATTTCCAAATGATAAACCATTGTAATGTAGAAAAGTTGTTATGGCTCAGTTTCAACAAAGATAATTTGTTAAAACGCAATTTTTGTATAATATTGATTTAGATCACATGAGAATCAAGAGATTCTCATGATGATCCCACTTTTAAAAATTAGGAATGCAATTTGGAATTAGAAAATATTGTACTTTCTACCCATGAGACATGCATAGATAGAGATCATAGGAGGGAGCATCAACATTGTAATCTTTTAATGCAACTTTCATTAATGCAAATATTTACCATTCAAGCTCCATATATTTTTTTTGATTAGCCTATGTGTTGTGTAATTCACCAACCCTTGCTAAGGAGAAATTTCCCTCCTTCTTAATAAGGATCACCAGTTAGATAGATATTGTAGAAGTATATTTATTTCCTCTAAGTTGTGATTTATGTGTGATTTTTTGTCACTATTACAGATCTTCTTCATGCTTTAATAGTTGCAAAATTGCAGCCTCTATTATTGTGTAACAACATAGGTCCTCAATCGATCCCTTCATTAGGTATGATGGATATTTTATTATTGTTACAATTCTTTGATTTTTTATGAAATTGAATGGGTGTTTCAACGATTGGTTAAGCGTTGAATAATTTATAGGAGTGTTGTTTCTTATAATAAGAGTGAATGTGTGATATAGTGTGATTTATTATGAAACATGTGTGTCTTTATTTTTGAAGTGTGATCAAGGTTGGAGTGTAACATCAAGTGCATGGGAGTACTGACAGTGATACTTACAATGATTGGTTTTGAGATTTTGTTAGTGCTAGTTTCCATTTTTTCCTGCATATATTTTTCAGTACAGTAGGCTTGAAACAAAAAGTCTACCTGGATTGAAAATTTATGTGTGAGTCAGATTTTATGTTTAGATTAAAAGGACAATTGATCTGCCCAACATTTTGGTGTTGTTTTAGGGTAAGATAGTAGAGGTGCATATGTGTGACTATCGTGTTTGCATGCATTGATTGAAAGTGTGATATATATGTTCCTAGCTCTAAGGTTTTCGGGCAGTAAGACAAGAGGTAAGAACCTATGCATTTCTTTGTCTAAGAGGCTAAGGAATATAGGAGGATAATTATATCCAAGACCCAAAAAAAAATTCCAAGGAAAATTCCTTAATTATATTAATTAACCAATTATTACTTATTTTCTAAATTCTAAATTAGGAAAACATGTTAATTATATTATATTAATTGAGGTAAATTGATTTTTCTCTAGAGACTTCCAGAAAAATCATTTGATGGGGTCGAAATGATCTTTGCCATCGATTGTGATAATATCATGGTCGTTGATTCATCAATGAGATATTATAAGAGAGAATTTATGTGTCATTTGAAGACAAATCAAGGAGTTTGAATCACCCAGTTACAGTGAGAGTAAGGGCATATTTTGAGCGAGGGAGACACCGAAAAATGGTTTAAGATAAGAATATTGGGGAGAAATTTTTTGGAGAATTTTTCATACTGATTTGTTGTTTCCAGTGGGAGGAATGAGATTGATTTCATCAATAGAATAATACGTTGAGGTTAGCAGCGCGAGTAGTGATTTAGCCAATGGGAATGACAGAGGAGATTTTTTCAGTTACCAAAGTTGGATCTATCGCCAAGAGGCAGTGTAAGTTGATCAAACAAGGTGTTGGAGGAAGTTTTTATTGCATATTAATTTTCTCGGACGCAACGTGAATTTCTGGAGTAGCCTGTGCGAGTTGCAGAGCTAATGTGAATTATAGGGAGGAGTGAAAATTACACAGGGATACTGAATACATATACAAAGGGAGAAGGTTGTGGTTTCCAAATCGATTTGGTAAAGAGAAAATATTTGTCGAAACTTTTCCAGTGAGAGCAAAGAAGAATGTAATTCTCAATTTTTGTTGAATATTAATAATAAAACCCTCATCTGCAGAACTTATTTTCCCCACACTGAGGTTTTTCCAAGGACAATTTGTCCAAAAATAGTGGTGTCAATTATTTTGTGTGTGTGCACTATTTCTCAGTAACCGTTATTATTTATGAAAATTGTAATAGCACGATTTTTTTGTTATTTGTTGTAATTAATTTTTGAAGACAAATAATCTGCATAAGATATAAGAATAAATTCCAGATGTTTCAATTAAGGAAATTTCACATGGTATCAAATCATATCAGCACAAAAGGTTTGCATGAATATATCATCGCAGGGAACAAGAAGAATTCTTCAGGTTTCGGGTTTCGCTATATTTCCAAATTTCCAGAGATGTTCGAAATAGGTTTAAGAGATCAGGAAGGATTAGATGGAGCCTCAAATATTTTCATTTGGAAATCCAAAATGAAATTCCTAATGGATGATTATAAATTAAAGGAGTATACAAATAACATGATTTTCGTATCAATAGATCCATAACAGCTGGAAACCTATAAAAAGGACAATTTCAAATCTAAGAGGATTACCCTTGATTGATTCAAGGATCATATAGTCCCTCATATTCGGCATAGAAGGACACAACGAAGCATATGTGGAAAATGATTGTAAATTTGTACCTGAATCCTACCGAAAATAGGAAATTTATTCTCTGATAAAATTTAAGGATCATCAAGATGCAAAAGGGTGAAGATGTAGTATCCTACCTCACCAGAGTTTGACTTTATAGGGTTGAATTGGATACAAATGGAGATAACCCAAGTGATGGCAAGTTGGTGTGAATAACTCTGAACGAATTTTCCAAGGAGTGGAATGTGTTTGTCCAAGTTATTAATGGGAAAGATACATTTCTAGGATGGGATCTCTTATGGAGTGAATTCACTCAGGAGCAGCTTAGGCTCATCTTGGTTAATGGAAATAGCAACAACAACGACAAAACTTTGAAGGTTGAAAATGAGTAGGAAAATATAGCCCTAGCAGGTAAAGGGAAGGAGAATAAGGATTCCAACAAAGGATTAGCATCAAAAGGTTGAAATGAAGAAGAAATACTTGAGTAATATCAAGTGTTTTAGTTGTGGTCAGCTAGGAAATTATGTAAGCCAATGTCCAAACCGAAAGAAGGGAGATATGAAAGGAAAGAAGACAACAACTTGAATGAACATTAAGGATTTTTCTTCTAGACTAGAGATGAATTCACTCTCATATATTTCCTTTCTAGATCTACATCCACATGCGTCTGGTATATCGACAATGGAGCATCAACACATATGATGGGAGTTAGAGAATATTTCTCTAGTTATATGGAAGAGGATATGTACTTCCAAATACATATGGGAAACAAGACTAAGTGTACTCTAGTCAAGAGAGGTTCCATCAAAATTCAGAGGGAGTTAGGAAAGAGTATGATTGTTTTAGATGTGTTGCATGTGCCAAGTTTAAACATGAACTTGATTTCAATTTATGCATTGTAGGACAAGAGATATGATGTTTATTTTGTGGGGTAGAAGGTGTACATCAAGCACTAGAGTTGGAATAATGTCAAACAGATTTGGGTTTGAAGAAACAAGCTATATAGGTTGCAGTTCAATTCTCCAAAGGAAATTATTAACAGTAGTAGTAGCATAGACTTAAGAGAGGTATGGCATAGGAAAATGGGGTATCTACATCATGGAGCACTCACGATGCTCAGGGAGAGCGTGACAGGAGTTCTAGAACTGAGCAAGAAACGTGACAATGTGTGTAGAGGGTGTGTGCTTGGGAATTTTACAAAAGTATTTTTCCAAGGAGTGGCGGTAGATCCAATGGTGTACTCCATTTGATGCACTCAGAAATTTATAGCTCATTTTATATGAAATCTCTCATGGGTTATGAGTATTTCATAACCTTTTACAATGACTTCTCTACAAAAACTTGGATCTATTTCTTGAAGATGAAGGAATAGGTTTTTAGTCGCTTCCAAGAGTTTAAGGAACTTGTGGAGAACATGATAGGTAAAAATATCAAGGTGCTTCAGACAGATAATGGAGGCAAGTAATGGGTCAAGCCTTAACTAGGTTTTGTGTGAAGGAGGATATCAGGAGAGAGTGGAAAAATCCATAATACCCACAACTGAATGGGGTCACAGAGAGAAAGAACAAGATGATTGTTGAAGTAGCGAGGGAAATGTTACATGACTAGGATATTCCCAAGTTTATACGGGCAAAGGCATGTAGCACAATAGTGTACATTTAGAACATGGCTCTTCATAGAGTGTTGGAGAATATGACACTAGAAGAGGCCTTTACAGATAATAATCCAAAGGTCAGACACTTTCGAATCTTTGGCAATATAGCTTATTGTCACATACCATATGAAAAATGCACCAAATTGGATTAGACTGCAGAAAAGGGTTATTTCATTGGATACAGTGAAATTTCCAAGGCATACATGATCTACATTTATGGTTCCAAGAGGATCATTGTGAGACGGGATGTTAATTTCTAGAAGGAGAAAGCCTTTAAAATATCTCATGAGTTTCATGTATATTATTAAAGTGGGCCAACAAAATCTCCAAGGGTTGAGAAGTAGCCATAGGGACAACAGAGCACAAGTACTATTACCATTACAAGCACTAGCTCAGGTGCAGGTGGTCCAGTGAATTCATAGCAGACAAAGAAGCAAGAGTAGGATGAGGAGCATGAAGCTCCAACAACCACTAGTGGAAGAAGAAATAGAGAGGTGCTTTTGACATTGAAGGATGTGCAGGAGTTCATGGGAGCGCCTATGGTGAGAAACATAGTGAACAGATAGCCAAACATGTACAAGGAATTAGTGATAGAGGTCATCGAGCCTTCTACTTATCAGGAGCCTACATAACATCAGGTGTGGTAGGACGCAATGGTAGAGGAGTATAAATACATCTTGATCAATGATGTACACTAAGGTAATGGCTAGAGAAACGGATATTTCAATAGTTGGGTCTTGTTGGATCTACAAGATCAAGTATGAAATAGACGATAACGTAGAGAAATATAAGGCTAGGTTCATGGTCGAGGGGTATGTGCAGAAGGAAGGCATAAACTATGAGGAGATATTTTCTCCAGTGTCCAGATACACTTCTATCAAGGCAATGATATCATTAGCAGTAGATATGGGATGGAAGATTCACTAGATGGAGGTGAAGACAACTTTCCTAAATGGTGTGATAGAAGATGTGTATATCAAACAACCAAACGAATTTGAGAAACATGGGAGAGATACACATGTTTTTAGGTTTAAGAGGGAATTATACGGACTCAAAAAATATCCTAGAGCATGGTATGGTTAGATTGATAGCTACTTGCAACATATGGGCTTTGGGAAGAGTGAGCTAGAATCCAACCTTTATTATTTGATGTTAGGAGGTGAGCCACTCATTCTGATACTTTATGTGTATGATCTATTCTTGACAGTGTCATTAAGGCTCACAGAAGACTATAAGAGGGTCTTGGCAGCTAATTTTGAGATGAAGGACTTGGGTTTGATGCATTATTTCCTAGGACTAGAGGTAGCTAAACATATGGAGAGATCTTCCTTGCGAAAAGGAGATATACTATGGAGATCCTGAATAGATTTAGGATGCAGTGCTATAGACCCATGTGTACACATATGATTACCAACTAGAAGAAGATAGATGCATCATAGGACGTACAAATGGACCCAACCTTATATAGGCAACTCATAGGATCTCTCATGTATCTAGTCAACACAAGGTTGGACATTTGTTTTGTGGTCAACACTCTCAGTCAGTTCATGGTGGAGCCGAAGAGAGTACATTTGATAGCAGTGATACATGTATTGAGGTATCTACGAGGTATATTCAAGTATGGATTCTAATATGCCTGAGGTGATGGTGTCAGTTCGATGAGATATATAGATGCAAACTAGGCAAACAATTCAGTGGATCAGAAAAGAACTTCAAGGTGTTACTTTAGTATTGGATCATTGGTTGCCTCTTGGTGCAGTAGGAAGTAGAAATATGTGGCACTGAGTTCTGTAGAGGAAGAATACATGGTAGTGAGCATGGCCACATGTGAATCTATTTTGATTCAGAAGCTGCTAGTGGGATTGTTTGGTCAACTATTAGATTTGACTAGTATCTACTCTGATAATCCGAGTTGCATCGATTTCTATGAAAATCGAGGCTTTCATAATAATTCAAAGCATATCGACATCAAATACCATTTCATCACATATTTTTGTGTACAACATGGATCAGTTCAGAAAAATTATATTCCCACAGATCAGCAGGTTGCAAATATTTTAACGAAGGCCTTGGGTAAGAAAAATTTTGTTTACTTCAGGGATACATTGGGAGTAGTGGAGAAAAAATTCCTTGCTACGAGGGAGTGTTAATTTTTCTGTAGCTTGGACATGTGTTCTAGTCTCTATTGTTATCTAAGCGGTTAAGGAACATGGGAGAATAATTATCTCCAAGACCCAGAAAATTTTCCTAAGGAAAATGCATTAATTAGATTGATTAGCTAATTATTAATTATTTTCCAAAGTCTAACCTAGGAAATATAGTTATTTAAATTAGATTAATTGAGGTAAATCAATTTTTCTCTAGAGACTTCCAGAAAAGTCAATTGATGAGGTCAAGATGATATTATTCATCGATTGTGATTAGATCATGGTTGTTGATTTGTTAACGAGAGATTATAAGAGAAAATTGATGGGTTACATGGAGAAAAATCAAGGAGTTTTGAATCACCCACTTGTAGTGAGAGAAAGGGCGCAACTTGAGCAAGGGATACACCGGCTAAAGGGTTTCAACTGAGAATATTGGGGAGAAATATTTTGGAGACATTTTCTTGATGATTTCCAATTTCCAATGGGAGGAAGGAGATCGATTTCAATAGTAGAAGAAGAAGTCGAGTTTAGGAATGTGAGTAGCCAGATATATAGTGTGAGTGATAGAGGAGCTCATTTCAGTTGCTAGTGTTAGATCTAACACCCGGAGGCAATATGACTTGGTTAGATGAGGTGTTGAAGGAAATTTTTATTACAGAGTAATTTTCCTAAAGGTAGTATGAATTTCTCGAATAGTCAGTTCGAGTTGCAGAGCCAGTGCGAATTGCAGGGAGGAGTGTGAATTGCAAAGTGATGCCAAATGCATTTGTAGAGGGAAAAGTTGTGGTTTCTAGATCGATTTGGTGAAGAGAAAAATATTTGTTAGAGTTTTCCCAATGAGAGGAAAGAATATTATAATTCTCAATTTTTACTGAAGATTAATAATAAAACCCTCATTTACAGAACTAATTTTCCCCACATTGGGGTTTTTCTAGGGACAATTTGTCCAAAAATACTAGTGTCAAGTATTTTTTGTTTTTTCATTATTTCTCAGTTCCTGTTATTATTTGTGAAAAATGGAGTAGTGATTTATTCATTATTTGTAGTAATTAATATATGATGGGAAATAACATTCTTAATATATAAGAATGCATTCCAGTTGCTACAATTGAGGAAATTTCACATGCATTACATGAATAATGAAGAAGAAAAATACAGTGCCCCCAAAGAAACTAATTGTGCAAGTAGAAGAGGGCATGGGAGAAAGAATAAGAATCAGGATTTGGGAAGAGTAACATATATACAAGAGATCATTTCAAAATTTGTAGAAAAATCATTCACTAGAGGTGTAGCATCTAAGAAGAAAATATCAAGAAAATATACTCAACAAAGGCTAGCATCCCCTAAGTCATTTGTGTTAGCGGCACATATTGAGGCGGAATTTTATGAACCTTCGATCTCAAAGACAAGCACAATATTTTCTAGTCCATTTGTATCAGCAAGGGAAGGATATCGATGCTTAATATAAGGACAAGGGGATACATATGAATGTGATTTAGAATTAAGCCTTGAAGAACTCCCACTTGATTAGTATGTCTCGTATTTAGGTAGTATTGTGAAACAACCTATTGAACATTCTATTGTAGAGGGTGTTGTGAGATAATTAGGAACACCTAGGAAATCTGAATATTTTGAGCAACCTGAACATCTTGAACAACCTTAGTAACCCTCATCACCTAAGAGAGAGCAATCTTCTCCATTAGGGGAGTCACTTGTAACAATTGTATAAAACACTCAATATTTTAGGTTGAACCAAATGGAAGGTAGCTCAATTGCCACCTTTGATTTTCCCATTGAAAATATTCAGCAGTAAGCCTCAATAAAGAACATCCCTTTATCTACACTTCCTACTTTTCAGGGTACAATTACTAAAGATCCAAATAAAATTCTCTGTGAATTCAATGTATTTTTCAGAATCTATGATTACACCATCGATGAACATAAATTAAAATTGTTCCCAACTACACTAAATGGAGCATCACTAATATGGTTTATGCGACTAGATGGTGCATCCATTACCTCTTGGGATGGGATGAAGAATTCCCTTTTATAAAAGTATCGAGACTACTATGGTTCTAGAGATAATAGAGAAGGACTATTCAGGATAACTCAGACACCATATGAAAAATTGGAATAGTACGTTGAGCGCCTTCAATACAATCTACAAAGATCTTAGTATAGTAATATGGACAAGGAAATAGTTAAAACAATTTTGATCCGAGGAATGCGGGATGACTACCTTGACATGATAAATATTTTGGGGAAAGGAGATATATCCAAGGAAACTTATGAAGAAATTGTTCAAATTTGTCAAAGGAGTTCCATAGGATCAACAAGAAACATGACTATGACACGTGATGCTTATACAAAGATCTTAAAGTCAACAAATAGTGGGGAAACACAAGTAGAAATTGGAAACTTACTAGAGAATTTCAAAACTGACATTATGAGCTCATTGTCCTCTTAGCTTGCTTTTTTGTAGGTGAAGCAGAAATAGATTTAAGTATAGAAAGCTTTGGCTATATTATTCTCCCGGTGTAGAAAGAAACATCCTCTTAGTGAGTTCCCACTTAATAGATTCAATATATGTGAGCGAGACCATTCTACAAAGCAGTTCCCTCATTTCTTGCATTAACATAAATTTATAAATAGACAGGGGAGGACACTGAAGCAACATATTTTACTAGCACTAAGAATCCATCGCATCTGTGGCCATCAGGTATGGTTCAAGAACCCTTCTCTTCTTTTAATTCTTGGTCTGGTATGTATAGTCCTCAATGAATTCCATAGAAAATGCAATATACAATAGCTCCATGGTAGCCTCCTATTCCCCCTTTGGTTCAATACCCTACACCCTAGCCTTAGTGGTATTCTCCCTCATGGCCTTAGCCACGGAGAGGGATGTTTCTCTATAACTAATGCATGTTAAGTTCTGATGCATTAACAACAACAAGTATAACTTCCTTCCAATGTACCTATGAGTGGTCCTCCATTACAACCTGAAATACTTGTACAACCTATCCCTAATCACAATAATAAGGCAGTGTAACAATTTGAAATGTCAAGTTTCCCTACCTATTGTATCTCGCCTATGGAATGAAATGAAATATAATTACGATCAGGAAGGATAGTAAATCACATTATTTATTCTATCATTATAGAAAATAAGGAAGAAAAAACATCCGGAGAAGATAACTTAATTCAAGTACCTCTAGAAAAACAACAGGCCATAGCAGCTAATGTTACTACTAATGTTGGAACATTTGATGATACTCATGATGCTATAATAGTTGTTTCTATTACTAATACTACTATAATAGCCAGTGATATCTCCGATGTCACCGTAACATTTGATGTTACCCTAGCTGTGAGACTTGTGACAACTGCTAGTAATGAGACTTATTTTCACCCCCATTATCCTAAAATATTAACTAAAGCCAAAATCACTACTCATTATGAATATGATTTCTTAAAGGATTTGAAAAATTGCATGTAAGGATCCTCTTGAAGTGAGTTGAGATGTTTTCATTTATCCTAAAACAATTAGAGAATTTTGCGTCAAAAAGCTAAGTAGTAAACCTTGGGATCCCCCTATTGTACATGTAATTGGAAAATTATCAGAGTTAATGTTAGGGGATAACACACCTACTAAATATGAAGATTTTTGGAACCCAACAATAGTTGTTCATATTGGAAGAATAGTTCTTCCAAATACCCTAATTGATTTAGGAGCAGTGATTAACATAATAACCAAGGAAACTGTTGAATTAATTTTGATACCATATCCCACTATTTTAGAATTTGAATATAGGTCTAATATCCGACTTGAGGGAATATTAGAGGATGTTATTATTTTAGTATATTCTTGGCAGTATCTAATAGTTTTTGTAGTGTTACAAACTGAGACACACCTTGGGGGACATCCTCTAATTTTAGGCAGCCCATGGTTGACCAATGAAGATGCCTTTATTTGATATATATTTGGGTGTATGGCCATATATTATGGTAATAATACCAAGTATATTTTTCTTTACCCTCCAACTAAACCGATTTCGAAATTTGAGAATCCTTTATGGTTTGAGTTTGAACCAAAGGAAGTTGATACACGTCCACTTCTCACTGTAGGAAATCATTAAATTTTAAAAATAAGACTGGGGGCGATATTATTAATACCTTCATCAATGCACCTTCTATTGTTACACCATTAACATCTCTATTTTAAGTTCTGTGATAGGAAAATTCAATGAGGAAGTGACTTTTGATGATCTTGTTGTAGAAGAAATAACTACGACCCTTAGTCTTTAGGTTGTTCTAATGGATATAGAGCCTAGGAAGACCTTAAATATAAATCCTAATTAATCCCCTACACAAAAAGAGATATCAGTGCAGTTGCACAAAAAGAGAGATTAGTGCAGTTACTGAGAAAGAATAAAGAAGCCTTTGTGTGGGATTATAAGGACATGAAGGGTATCCATCCTACTTTTTTCACTCATCATATCTATCTAAAAGAAGAATCTTGGTCTGTCTAACAACCTCAACACATAATGAATCCAACCTTGAAGAGTGTTGTCAAGGAAGAACTTAAAAATCTCTTAAATGAAAACATCATCTATTTGATTTCTGATAGAGAATGGGTATCTCCACTTGTTATTGTACAAAAGAAAAATGGAAAGTGGAGATTATGTGTTGACAATAGGGAGGTTAACAAAGCCACTCAAAAGGGCCATTTCCCATTAATTTTTATTCATCGGGTCCTAGATACTCTATCCGGTTAAAAAAAAAAATCTTTTTTATGGATGGATGTAGTGGCTATAATCAAATTCATATCACCCCCTGAGGATTAGGAAAAAAATACCTTCACTTTGCCCTGGTGAACATTTTCCTATAGGGTCCTACCTTTTTTACTTTGTAATGCACCTGCAATTTTTGATCGAGTAGTGTTAGGAATATTTTCTGATATGGTCAATGATTATTTGAGAATATTTATAGACGACTTCACACCCTACAGGGATGAGTTTGATGAAGCCTTGAACAACCTTGAAAAGGTAATTGAGAATTGTATACATATCCACCTCTGTCTTGTTGAAATTGTAACTAGGTTTGGTCTTCATAATGTAGATTTATCATTGATGTATTGATTATATTAATTATATTTTAGCCAAATCATGTGATTCGTTCTTAGAGAGTCAAAAAGAGTCAAAAATATTTTATTATAAGTCAAAATAAAATTTATTTGAGTCATGTCCCATTTGGACATTTGTAAGAAAAAGGAATTTGAATTTTATTTTGAGTCATTAGTCCATAATATGACCAAGTCGTCCCTACTTGGAAAAGTTATCTTGGCCCTCGAGAGTGACACCTATTCTATTGAGAAATCAATGCTAGTAGGATTTAGGGTTTGATTCCTCTTTCTTGATAAATAATTGTGAATTATGTTGCCTTCTTTTACTTATTATTTAGTTTATTTTTCATCAAGCAACTACCAAATTATATGTGTATGAAGATCACAATAACAAGAGACACAAGATGTAGGTGTAGAACAAAGGAAAAACCCCTATAATGGGAAAACTTAGTCAAGAACTCTTCCTTCAGTATATTCAAATCAAGATGAGACACTTCCAGACTTCTAGACCCAGACAAAGACCTCCTCCAACCACCAAGTCAACCCTTCCTCCTTGGAGATGTCCTTTTCTCAGGTTTCCAAATGTCAATGCTTCAAGGTGCAGCTTCAGATCAGAATTTTGGCCCCAAAAACATATTTTCGGCCCCCCATCTTCAGAATTTTAACCTTGCAACAGAAATAGAATTTTTATCCAAGCTTCAGCCTAGTATCTTCGCATGTGTGAGAGATTAAAGGTAGCTCAAAAACTCGATTTTCTTCTTCCCAACTTCTCTACTTCTTCTCCAACAACTTCACACTTTTTTCCATCTACTGCTTCCTAGAGATCGAAATTTTTGATGATGCTCTCTAAATGAAGTCGAGTTGCTCAATATATAGGCTTCTTGTGATGTCGAATTTCCCTAATCCAATCTGACTTTTTGAGGGCAGGGCCGACTTGGTGTGGAGGTGAAAAATTGTATTTTTGACTAAAAAATAATTACTTTTGCATGATACAAAAGCCCAAGTAGGGTCTAATAATAATTACAATGACTCTAATGACTTAGGAAAAAACCTAGAAGCCATGAATGGGTGATTTGACCTAGAAACCATTGACCCAAGCATGAAACCCATGCTTCAATAAGTCATTTTCTTTAATAAAAAAATTATTTTGACAAGTACAATTACAAATACCAAAGCTGCTTACATTTTAACCCTCCTAGACAGCTATATATAAGGGACACTTTGACCTAGTTGGAGGATATTCACACACATCACAAGAATAATTTTCTAAAAAAAATGAAGGAGAGAAGAAGTTAAGTCAAAGAGAAAGTAGGTTGAAGGAAAAGAACCGTATTCCTTGTTGACCAAATTTTTAATCTAATGCAAATCACACATGTGAAGAGGCTGAAATTTCTAAGCTACTGCAAGCCAAATTTTGGCCCCCCTATTGCAAGAGAAAAAATTTCAAAATCTTGACCAGATTAAAGCATATTTGATCAACGTTGACTTTGACTTTGGAGGTGGATTGGAGGAGGGTTGGAATTAGTGTATTAGCGATAGTTTGGTATTGGTTTTGGTCTTGGAAATCTCTTATTTTGATTTGATTCTATAAGAGAATCATTATTGTGTTTTCCCCTTATGGGTTTTTCCCTAGCTACCAGCCTAATTTTGGTGTCTCTTGTCTCATTGTGATCTCTATATTTTCATGAAATATTGAATTATTGTATAATTTCTTGACGAAGAAGACATAATAAATAATAAGAATATATCTAATATTCACAAGTAATTATCAATAAGATAAAATAGGTTTTAAATTCCATTACAATTGGTTTCTCAACATGTCTTAGTACTGAAAAATGTCACATGATGGTGACTGAAGGCATTGTTCTAGGAAACTCTCTCTATGTTGTAGGTATACAAGTTGATCCAACAAAATTTGAGGTAAATTGGGAATTCCAACTCTTAAGACAAAAAAGGAGGTACACATATTTTTGGGGCAGGAAGGTTATTATAGACGATTTATAGAAAAAATTTCTAAGATTGCATTTCCATTGTTTTCCCTATTAACAAAGGATAATATTTTATATGGATTGAAAAGTGTAATATCTCTTTTATATAATTAAAAACATGTGTAACAATAACTCCCATCATACGAGGACCCAATTAGAGCCTGTCATTTCACATATCCATCGATGCTTCTCATACAACCATTGGGGTTGTGCTAGGACAACAAGAGAAAAAAAAATCATACGCTATCTACTATATTAGAAATAACTTGACCCCTGCAGAGGTAAATTATATGGTGACAAAAAAAAAAAAAAAAAAATTAAAAATTAAATTAAATTAAATTAAATAAAAAAAATTATAAATTATAAAAAAAATTAAAAATAAAAAATAAAAATCTTGTTGTTATTCATGTTATCAAAAAATTTAGGAATTATATTACTCATTACCAAACTTTTGTGCATATTGACCACTTTGTTCTCTAATTTTTAATGAATAAGTCAGTTACTAATGCTAGGGTGACTGAGTGGTTGTTGTTACCCCAAGAATTTGATATTACTATTATAAATAAACCAAGGAAAGATAATGTTGCTACAAATTTACTTTTTATATTGAATAATGTTACTCATAATCTACCTGTTGAAGATTTTTTCCCATATGAGTATCTCTTTGTAGTATACATTTATTCACCTTGGTATGAAGACATTGCTAATTACCTTGTTGCAGGAAAGCTTCCCCATCACCTTTCTCCCATAGAAGAGAAAAAATGTTCAACAAAGTGCCCAATATTTTTGGTTCAATGTCTACCTATTCCACACTGGGTTTGATCAAAAAATTAGAAGCTATGTGTGGGAGGATGATATCGATGATATTCTCACGGCTTGTCATGATGAGCATTGTGGAGTAAATTTTGTTGAAAATATAACAAGACATAAGGTGCTTCACATGGGCTATTTTTGGCCTAATATGTCACTGATATGCAAGGAAATATGTGCAGGGGTGTGACAATTGTCAAAAAATAGGTTAGCCTACTCAATCAGATGAAATTTTGTTACAACCTCAATTGGCGATGGAGTCATTTAAGAGATGGGCCTTAGATTTTGTGGGACCAATTAATCCCCATCTCAACAGAGGACTTATATTTTGGTATGCATAGACTACATCACCAAGTGGGTAGTGTAAATAGCATTCACTAGGGCAATTGAGCCTGTTGTTTCCAACTTTTTACTAGAATAAATTTTTGCTTGGTATGGAGTTCTAAAGGAGATAGTTACATATGGAGGAGCACATTCTACTTCTCGGCTGATATAGAAACATGTTAGAAATTATAGGATTCATCACCGAGTCACCCCAACTTAACATACATTGGTGAATGGGAAAGTGGAAAGTACCAATAAGGTTCTTGAAGTTATTCCCGCGAAGACTTTGGTAGGCCACCGAAGAGAATGGGTTAAGATACTTCCAGAAGTGTTATGGGCTTATAGAACTACTTGGAGGAACACTACAAGATTCTCTCCCTATGAGTTGGTATTTTGTAAGAGTCTTATATTTCCCATTTAATTTGATATAAAGACACTCATAATTGCTTTGGAAGTGAATTTAGACTTGACTGTAGCTCAGAAACACTGACTAGAGAAACTGAATGAATTAGGTGAAAAGCAGTTGGTTGTTGTGCAATGCATATATATCATCCAAAAATAGCGCTCCAAGTGGCATCATAAATTTATTATGAACAAGGTGTTTTAGAAAGGTGATTGGGATCTGTTATATGACTCCATATTTAAATATTTCAAAAGGAAGTTGTGAACCAAGTGGCTAGGTGTTTATGAGATAGAAACAATCTTTAGCAATGAGACTGTAAAATTGATAACCATTGATGGGTCTCAGAAGTCTTTTCTTTCCAATGTACACCATATTCGGCTGTATCATAAGCCTAATTCTAAGGATCCATTTTTCAAAATTTTCTTAGATTTAGATTCAAACCTTGAAGTTGTTGGGGCAAGGGAAATACTGCTAGCCACTTAAGCTTTTCATTATTTTAAAAAAAAAGAGAGAGAAAATCAAATTAAAAGGAGAAAATAAAAATAAAAATGTCTAACAATAAAAACCTCATTGGGGTTCCATTAGATGAATATAGTGAAAAAAACTAACTTGTTGGTGGCCAACATATATTTTTATTCCTCTGTAACAATGTTCTAATATATTTTCTTCTATGTCTGCAAATGGTTTATTATCTGTTGTTGTTAAAAACTTTGTGTTCCTCAATTATCATAAGTCGCTACACTTGTCACAGGCTTACTGCTATTGAAATATATGAAAGCATTCAACAAATTCTATTGATACAATTCCAAAAATTTTGTTGATAAATATCTCTACATTTGCAAGCCACTTGTACAACTTCACACAATTCCACTGATACAAATCACATACATTTTCTTTTTTCCAACATCATAATCTGACATATGTGTGTTTTCATTTTCATGGTTTCCAGCAAAAGCCTTGTGTTGATACACATGTTTTTTTTTACATTGTCGCCACATCATCATAATGGAATACTTCACCAATGTACATATGCCACGAATAAGATGTTGTAAAACATTGATCAAGTCATCATCAGTTGTATATTTTCCACGTCAGCATAATGGTAATTCGACGACATGTACACTTTTTTTCATTTACATGCACTTATAGATTTAAGGTTGGCATGACCCCCTGTCACATACGCAAAGGATGGATATTATCATTAAGTTGGGGGGGAGGGTGAATCGTATCTATCATACGATGAGCCATACCACTGTCCCAAATTACTAACTATTGATTATACCTTTTATTAATAACGACCAACGGTCATCACTCCCAAAAACCCGATGTGAACACCCTAAAATCATTCCCAATACTTGTCAATTATCACATAAAACTATCGAAAGGGTAATAATTGCCAATTCTGGAAAAATGACATTCTTTGTTCTAACAAACATTTTCATGAACCAAGTGTCGACCTTGTAACAATATTTTAAGCAACCATGGGAGGAGTAACAATCCACCACAAACCTGATTCAATTGATGCTCTGTTACACCATCTAGAGGCCATAGAAATATTTTGAAAGGTGGGTTGGTTGACCTATTTTGAGAAGTTTCAAGGATTTAATAAGAAAATCGCTTTATAATTTTCACAGGTTCTGAAAGAGAAGGAATCATTAATTAGAGGATTTACGGTTTTTGTTATAGAGGAAGTAGTTTCTAGGGTGATGGGTCTTCCCTAAATGGTAACACGCTAGTTATGCCAAAAAATATTAGTTCCAAAGGCAAAATCCATATTCTTTCAAGAAGGTGAGGAGGTAAGGCATAAGGGAAGAGGGGTTGAAAAAACCTCCCATATTCTTCATCCTTGGGATGACATGGTTTATATTATTCAAAAAAGTATAACCTATGAAGAGTTCTTTGGGATTGTGTTTCATTACCACTTTCAGTTGTTAGCACATCTACAAAATGGGAAGATAATAAATATTCCATATTATTTGTTAAATTCATTACAACATATGGAAGAAGCTATATGAAGGTGAAGCATCCTGAAACCTACATAACTAACCATGGGCCAATGAAATTGATTATAATTTACTCATTGCAATAACAAGGGAGCACATGTACCAGAATGTTAGTAGAGTCACATGTACTATCCCTTGAGGAGGAAAGGAGTGAAGTTGAGGAACAAGAGGAGAGTGTTGAAACATAGCCAAAATAAAGGCAAATTACACCTCCTAGGCCTCATCGGTGAAGCCTCTGAAGTAGGCGTTATATGAAGACTACTGTTGACATACCTGCTAGGAGAAAAATGGGGTGTATTGATGAACCAACATGTATTTGTAGTGGGCAGTCTGAAAGTGTTGGGGATGGATGCCATGTTGAAGAACAAGCATCTAAATAAAAAGTGCCCATTAAGGAAGAAGCACTTGAAGAAGAAGTACCTAAGAAACAATCACCTCTATGAACGAATATAGGGAAGAGGTCGTTGAGAAATACATTAGGGGTAAAAATTGTAAGAAGAGAATAATATTAATTGTTACACCATCAGTTTCCTTAGTGCCTATAGTCCATGCTAATACAACTGAATTTAAGGAACCAAAGGAAAAATCGAGTGAAGGAAAGAAATAAGAAACCACGCAGGAGAAGAAAAACATCCCTTCACCAGGTAAGACTAAAATTGACCCTCTCACTCAACAAATTAATGAATTAAAAGAAGAAAATGAAAACATGAATAAATAACTTATAATGCTCAAATAGAAATTGCAATTCAAGAAACAAGCAACATTGGAAACACTAGCATAGGTGGAAATAATGGTGTGGGTCTTGTTAGTTCCCAATTCCACCTTAGGCTGAAGGAAGGCAGAAAAAGGACAACACCAAACCACGCTCAGCCTCGTAGCTAGCCCTACGAGGACAGGAGAGGGCTCTCTCCAGGTAAATCTCAATGAAAATATTCAAAGGGGCCTGAGACGACTGAAACAAAAATTGATCTTAGGCTAGATAAACAAATAGGAGGGTTTGATTTTGATTTTTAGGGGTTTTTGTTGGAAAAAGGGAAAAACAATTCTGGGCTTGGGGATGAGGCCAAATCTTGCAGAGTTCAATTTGGGGCGAGGTAGGTAGTGGCTTTGATGTCTTAGATCGAATGAATGGATGGAAAATACTGTTGAGGAGCTTAAGAGGGCAAGAGAGTACAAGGATCCTCTTCAAACTGACGAAAAAATAAAAAACTAAACAAAAGCTTAAGGCAGAGCACCGGCAAATCAATGAATTCTACCTCAATTACTCATTCGTTTAATTCAGAAGCATAGAGAATGGAAATGGCATACATATAAAATTAATGAAACTTACAATAACATGAGAAGAACATCATCAAAACTCAGAAGCCACAAGGATCCCAACAAGTGCTGCAAAACTCTGGTCTTTCCTTTGCCAAAAACTGAAAATGTATGTACAATGAGGTGCCAAACTTTTCCCAAGATCCAACCCTGAAAATGTCTCAGAAAATACAATATATAGACAAGTCTAACCCCTTCCCATGCCTCTAGGGGTCGAGCTCATGCTTCTAGGAGCAGTTTGAACCAATTCTAAACAAGGAGCTAAAATCTAGGCAGCCAAACAACTTGCCTCTATATGCTAGGAAACTGATCCATTCATTTAATTTTCACTTTTTAGTGAATGAATCATCTAGAACAAGTAAATAAATGCCAAAATTACATCATGGTTACCAAATTACATCAATCTAGATCAAAAATTACGTCAAGAGGTGAAACTAGTCAAAACCGGCCGAATTTATGAGCTGAAAGGCAAAAATTGGGTCAAAATTCTCTATGCGCCGCGCTCAAAAGCTCTATGCGCCGCACTACTTTGGACCTATTTTTGGAGTACTTCCCAAAGTCCAAATCGAGCTCATGATAGCTCGTTGGAAATCCCTGGATGTCTACTATCCAACCCAAGTGGAATGTTTCAATTCGAAGCTCATTTTCCCCTCCAAAACATCAATCTCCCAAGAGTACTTCCTGCTGGTGCAAAAGGTGGCAGAAAGGTGATTTTCATGGTGTTTTTGGCCCTTAAGACCACCCAGAATTTGATGAAATGCTTCAGCCATTCCTGAGCATGCATAACTTACCATGAGAAATCCAAAAATATCAATTTTTCCTCCAGAAAGTGTCCCAATCATAAGTGCGCGTCGGGTGGCGTGACGCGTCGAGCGGAAAAACCTGTTTTGCAACCAAAATTTTCAAAAATGACAAAATATTCTCCAAATTTGCTGAAATTTGGAGTGAAGGTCTTCCATCATGTCTCATGCTCAGCCAAGGAAGCTTCAGCCAAGATTCAGAGTGGATCCAGCCTCTTTCGACGTTTCAGTGCCTTTCTCAACCTTGCCTTCAGGATCTTCATTTTTGCTCTGCAAACGTGTGTACGGGCCCAATAGTGAGTCTTCATGTGTCTGAGAATTTCTTTGTCCCTATTGGCCTTTGCCAAGAGCTTCTCCAGATGGATGTTGACGTGCGTAAGGCAAGTCTCTCGCTCAACCGGTGTCATGTCACCTGGTCTCTTCCGGGCCAATTCCCGGTCTTCACGGATTTGCCGCAACTCTATGAGTGTGTGCTGATCCTCCAGCTATTTATTACGCTGCTCAAAATAGTGTATAACCCACTGAGATCTCTACAAATTCACGATCAAAGTGTCAATCTCAGCCTTTTGTTTTTGGATGATCTCTTTCAGCTTCGAGCTAGGAGAGCTCACATCAACATCGATCAAAACAAAATCAGTATCTTGGCCTCCCGAGGGGCCCTCATCGTGCATAGGCCTCTTGCCTCTGTCCTGAACCTGTACCTATGCTGATGTAGAAGGTGAGACCCCTTCCATGCCATGTGGAGATATTACTCGCGCTACTGATGAAGATAACGAGACCCCTTCCACCCCTGGTGGAGATAGTACTCGTCGTGCTGCTGCAAATAAGGCTCTGTGGCCTCTCTGATATGTCACACACACTGGAGCATTGATAGGCTCAGTCTCAGGAATCTCAAACTGATGTGAAGGTAAGGTCACCATCATGAACAAACTCGGGAGTGAGTCGGGCACCGCAAAGAAATCACGAGGAAATGAACTCATCCCACGAGATACCCTGTAATCCAAGTCGATGAATACACACGATTCGATGAACGCATAATGATAAAAATGGCGCGGCGTCGTTGCGCCGGGGTCTTCTTTTCCGCACAAGGAATGTCATCCGCCTGCATGTTTCGACACATGAAACAGGGGATACCATCAAACCACTCGTAAAATGCATCAAAATTCGATGTGATATGTGCATAAAGACGGAGAAACGGCTCCCTGCTGCACTTAAATAACGAATGATGAGCTTCACTGCTGGTGGCTACTCTTCCTTCGTAAACCGGAATGGAAAATACCCCGCTCACCGCTTAAAAATATCCAGGTCTGATGTAAGGCTCATAATATGCTCTATCCAACTGCTGTCGCTTATTCCACTCTTCACCGATGTTTGGTATCTTGGTCGCCTCAGAAATAGTCTCTGGTGACAAAGTGAAATTCACTCCAGCAAGGTTTACACGAAAATTATGCAAATGTAGGACAAAAATGCGAGCTAACTCATGATGATTTTGAGTTCAGGAAATCATCTCACAATACTGGAAACATGACTGACGCTGAAAACAATCCATTGCAAGCGGGCAAGCCTGCAATTGGGTCAAAGAAGTGGGCTCCTCCCTGACATTCCTGCCACTTTTATGAGATCTCCTTGGCACATTAAGCTCTGCGGTTGATGAATCACTGTCCTGCTCGTATCCCTGCTCATAAGGTGAATCTATCTCTGACATGATGCTGAAATCATGTTGTTTGACAAATATATGCTGATATATGTATGGTGAACACAAGAGTTAGGTGTATGTCTGAAAATGATGAATTGGTGCTTTCCTTTCAATACTAAATATGCCAAATGTATCAAGCATGAAATGAGGGACTGTGGGGAGTATAAACAGTGGGCTAAAGGACTGTCAAATGAAACTTAACTTGTGAAAACAATCATTTGACTGTATGGGGATTAGGGAGTTTGGGAATTGGGAATTTAAGTGATATGAAGTGAAGGCAAACAATAGGGTTTGAAGTTTACCACATGGGAACAAAAGGAAATTAAGGATATGGGACAGTGGTATAACAATGGGACTGTACTATAATGTGACAAGACTAGCAGAGATAACAATGATAAAAAATGACAATAACACACATGTCAATGAAATGAGGGTTTAAACACCAAAACTCAAGTTTTTAACCACCTCCCTTCCAATCCTAAGAGCAAATTTTGAAGTGGATATAGGGTTAAATTTTTTCACCATTTAACACTTGAAATTCTCCTTTTCAACACGCAGCAAACACACCATAAAATCAACGAACATACTTTGTCAACTTACTTGGAGGCAAATGAACCGATTGGAAATGATTTTTGGTGAAGGGTGATAATTTTTCGGCCTTAGGGCTCTATGCGCCGCGCGCAGACCCAATGCGCCACGGCCTTTGGGTGCGCCGCGCTTGTGGCAATTTCCACTGTTAATTTTGGCCCAATGCGCCGCGTCAATCTTATGCGTCGTGCCTCTTTTGTGTGCGCCGCGCGCAACCTTCACACACAGTCACGGCCTTTCTAAAACACAATTTGCTCTCCCAATCTTCAATTCGACTTCTCCTTTGGATTTTTGGAATGTTTCTTGATGCAAATGGGTTAAGTAGCTTTGAAAAATATCTTGCAAAGAGATGGTTTTAATTTTTTCTTCTCACAACCCATTTTGTAATGTTTTTTTATTTTGGCACTTTGTCATTTAATGAAACTCTGTCTTTTGTCTTTTCACTGATTTTCTGAGTTTGGACTGATGAAATTAGTTGATTTTTGCAGGGATGTTGGCGTTGAACTTTGGAAAAGGAAAACCAGAGCCTGCTTTGAAATCTTCATGGCGGAAAAATACATCTTATTACAAAAAATGAATTCGACAATTTCTTATTCAAAACAGAGTTTTGAACAAGAAATGTCCTCGAATATGCTTGATGATGAAATTTTGAACTGAGAGCTTATTGAAAACCATCCTCATGGCCTGCGGGCATTTATTGAACATGTCAAAAGACCGAACCCTAGACTCAGAAACCAAAAGACTCTTTTTTACCAAAATAATCATTTATGACTGTGAATGACATGAACTGAACTTTGATAAATTTGGAGGATTTGTGACCAACCCAACAGGTACAAGCATGAGGGAAAACAAGAGCACCAACCCTTCCGTCAGTCAATGGCATGCCCCTAATGGAATGCATATGAATGAGTGGAATGAGACACCTAAACAATGAAATGCAAAAAGAGGAATGATCTCTGACGAAGGGCTGTAAAGACTGACTCTAACATTGGCTCCAATGCGGATGGTAGCTCCTTGGAGGTGCCAAGAACGGCAGATCTTTGGGAGAGCAGACCAGTGCCTTTGTCCATTAGGCTATGGAGTCCATTATTTGACAAAACAACTCAAGACTGATAACTCAATTTATTGACTGAATTTATTTGACTGAAACTTTAACTTAAACTGACTCAACCTTTAAAACAGAAATGACTAAACCAAACCGACTAAACAAACTCGAATGAAAACTGAAATCCTTCTTCAGAATTATAGCCTTCACTTCGGGCCCTAGACTGAAGAAAAGACTACAGTGCACACTTACAATGAAATTGAAAAACATGATATGTACAATGACAATATGATCAGCAGAAAATATCTCAAAAATGGTAGCGCTTGAGCAGTCGACCATTGATCGGCCCTCCTGGACAGTCTTCACCATTCATCTCCTTCAAAATAAAGGTGTTCTGACCTCGATATGCTGCAATCTTGAATGGATCTTTCCAGAGATTTTCAAACTTACCGTGTTTTCCTTTGTCCTCATTCCTAGCGTTCCACTTCAGTACCACTTCCTCCAACTGGAATTTATCTGCCTTCGCTTTCTTGTCATAGATCCTTTTAATTCTTTCCTACAACTTGAATGTATTCTAGAAGACCTCTTCTCTCGTTTTCTGCAAATGAATCATCTGATTTATCCTTCTCTGCATATGGCTTTCTTCACTACCAGCTTCCTGAAGAAGCTTGACTACCGGAACAGCAAGTGATGTAGGAAAGACTGTATCTACTCCATAAACCAATTCGAAAGGAGACATACCAATTGACTTCTTTTGACTTACCCGATCAGCCCATAGCGCATTCACCAGCTTCCTATGCCAACTCTTCTTATTGATGTCCAGCAACTTTTTAATGATATTGACTAGAGACTTATTGGAAGATTCCTCCAAACCATTACCTTGCGGATGATAGGCGGTTGAATGCCCCAAAATGATTTTATATTTCGCACAAAACTCAATCATCTTTCTTGACTTGAAAGTCGTTGCATTATCTGTGATTATCTTATTAGGACAACCAAAACGAGACAAGATGTTGTTCTCAAGGAAATAAATAATTACCGAGTCGGTGGCTTGCCTTGTAGGAACTACTTCAATCCATTTCGTAAAGTAATCAGTGGCTGTTAGAATCCATCTATGTTGTCCTGAGGAAGGAGGATGGATTTCCCCGATGAAATCCAAACCCCACTGCTGGAAAGGGGCACTTACCTCAATAGGCTTGAGTGGAAATGGCTATAATTTCTGTCTTCCTTCGAAAATCTGGCACTCATGGCAACCTTTAACTATTTTGTAGACATCAGCAAACAATTTCGGCCAATAGTACCCAGCTCTCAAAATCTTATTGGCAGTTGTCTTCCAGAAATGATGACCCCCGCAGTCTCCTTTCTGAAAATCTTCCATTACCTTCTTCGCTTCTTCCTCCACCAAAAAATTCAATAACACACCACCTAGATCCTTCCAATAAAGTGCAGAATTCAAAATGCAAAATTTTTCAGCTTTCAGTTTCAAGGTCCTACCTTTGTTTCTAGTCATGCCGGGCGGTGATGACAAATTTTGAAGAACATAGATGATATCTGAATACCATGGGGAATCAACAAACATTTCCGATACCTGAAGTGGCGAATTCTCCTCATCCTCATTAGACATAGCAGCAATCAGATTTATGTCTAATGCGTGCAAATTGGATTCAGCCATAAGCTTCGCTAGCCCTTGTCCCTTAATAAGCTTCGTGGGCCTTATTTCCACATCATATTCCAGCGAAGCTGCAATCCACTTACCACGTCTTCCTTCCGGATCAGTCTGTACTAAAACATCTTTCACGGCAGCGTTAGGAACATAAGCTAAAATATGGGAATGAAAAATGTATACCCGGAAATCCTTCAATGCCTTTACCAGTGCCATAGCTTGTTTCTCAATGATGTTGTATTTCAGGGATGCGTCTCTAATAGTTCGACTGAAAAACGCTATGGGTTTCTCATGTCCATCTCTTTTCTGCATTAACACAGCTGCCATGGTATGTTCTGAAGCAAAGGAAAACAAAATAAAGTCTTGGGTGTAATCCGGGCTGATTAACACAGGAGCTGAAGATAGTGCCAACTTCACCAAATTAAAGGACTTTCCCGCATCTTCAGTCCACCTCACTTGGCTGTCCTTTTTCAGCATATTTGTTATTTCTCTCAAATGCTCAGCAAGGTTAGGGACAAAACGACGCAAAAATTTCATCTTACCATTAAAAGACTGAATCTCTTTTTTGTTCCTAGGAGGGTCAATTTGCTGGATTGCTTCAACACGTGCCGGATCAATACGAATGCCATATTTGGAAATAATGTGACCAAGTAACTTACCTTCATCCATGGCGAATAAGCTCTTTTTAGGATTAAGCGAGACACCATATTTTCTGCACTTCTGAAAAACAACTTTCAAGTGATACATATGCTCTTCATCTGAATTTGAGAAGACAGTCAAATCATCAAGGTATATAACAAGGAAAACATCTTTTTCATTCGCAAAATCCATGTCCATCGCCGGCTGGAAAGTTGCACCAGCATTCTTCAAACCAAATGGCATCTTGGCATAGTGAAATGTCCCCCACGGAGTGGTGAAGGCTGTTTTGTCACGGTCGTCCTCATGAACCAAGATTTGGTTATATCCAGAATACCCGTCGAGTAGTGACATCCGAGATGCGCCCACTACTCGCTACAATATATGATCCATCTTAGGCAATGGATAATTTTCCTTCAATGACACCTTGTTCAAATTTCTGAAATCAATACACAATCTAATCTCACCTATCTTTTTCCGCACTGGCACTAAGTTGGAAATCCAATCAGAAAATCTGATAGGAACAATGATTCCTGCTTTGTACAACCTGTTTACCTCCTTCTCAATCGATGGCAGCAACTTCGGATTGATTCTCCTTAGCTTTTGTCGGAAAGGCTTCTGATTAGGCTTAATTGGGATAGTATGCTGGATGATATTGGTGTCATACATTTTTAAATCTGAGTAATCCCAAGCGAAAGCATCAACAAATGAAGACAACAAACTCACATATTCAGCTCTTACCTCCGGTGACAATGACTTGGATAACTTTACCATTTTGGGATTTTTAGCTGTCCCAATATTTACATCCTCTACTCCTTTTTCAGTCGGTCGTAAAGTTGGTTTCTTGGCCACATCATCTTGATCGAAGAGTTCTTCTAAAGGTATCAAACCTTTAGGAATAATGTTATCTTTCAGTTGTAACACTTCCATTTGATTAACTTGAACATCATCACCATCATCAAATTCCACATCAATTGAGGTATCTTTGAACTTACCTTTACTTTGCATAAAATCATTAATCTCATCATCATCTTGGAAAACTTGCCAACATCTTTGATTATCCGAGACAGTAGGACGATGCTTCACATGGATCTCGAATTTATTACTTGAATTCATTGGGATCTTCAAGTTACTTGCTGCCTTGGCAAGCGCATCTGCAATTCCATTTTGAATGCGAGGAATACAAGTCAAGGTATAATCTTAAAACTACTTCAAAATATCAAGGACATCGTTCCGGTAAGCCCACATCCGTGGATGTTTCGTTTGATATTCTCCCTTTACCTTCTTAATCACCAATTCGGAGTCGACATAGACCGCAATTCTCTTAGCATTCAGCTTTCTAAGAATCTTTAGGCCAGCAATCAGAGCTTCATACTCAGCCTCATTGTTCGAACAATCAAATTCCAACTTGTAAGAACATACCCGTACATTGCTCGGTACCTTGTTAGGAGCGGAAAAAGGACTGCGTACCCAAATACCAATCCCAGCACCATCATTGCCTACTGCACCATCGAAATCCATGGTCCATAGACCCTCTTCATCATCCTCTAAGTGCTGAAATTGTGCTAGCTCTGTTTTTTCTGCTTGCTGTCCACTATCTTTAGCTGATTGGTCAACTATGCTTTCCAGTAGCTGCCTTTCTTTCTGCAAAACTTCTCTGAAATTCTCGGTAATCTCTAGAATATCTTCTGCTTGAACCAACTGACTATCTACATCATTAAAACTATCGGCAAACAAAACAAAAGACTCTAGATCTGTATGTACATAATTAAGCGGATGATTAACCGGTTTCTCCTTAGTGGTAATCATATACTTCATTTTTTGTTCCCGATACAACTTTCTCATTTGGTCAAACACGGGAATCGTCACATAGGAGAAATCTAATTGTAATGTCCCTTTCAACTTTGCTCCCCAAGATCTGGAAAGCAACATACCAAATCTCGGAGGGATGTCTGCTACAACAACGTCCATCAAAACATTCTTTGTAGGAATCTGATCCTAACTTACAACCAAGTCTTTAATGAGCCCAATACATCTCACTCTGCTAGAATCAAATGAATAAAGATCGTGGTACTTCCAGGTAATGTCTAAACCCAACTTCTCCATTATTGCTTTCGGCATAAGATTATGTGAAGCACAGGAATCGAACATGGCATTATGCAACACAAACTCATGCAATTGAAGACTGATATAAAAAGGAGGGACTTCGCTGTCCAGAGACTCACCATCTAGAGCTAGTCCAAATATCAGTTTTGTTTGATCATCTTCAATATTCACCATATCAGACATGGGATCGAAATTCAAAATTCTAGACACTTGACCTTTATAAGTGTTGTTCCTCATTAATTCAGTCAAGGGGATGGATACATTCAATTTTAAAATTTCATTCTCCAAACTAAAAGCTGAAGTCTTTTCGATCTCTTTGGCTGGAACATCTTTCTTTTCAACCTTCTCTCTCGATGTAATCGGCTAATTTGATTTTTTTGCTGATGATGACTTAGTGGCAACAGGATCAACTACCTCTTTTGCTTTCTTTTGTGCAACAGGTGAATCATTTTTAGGCGTTGAAACTTCCTTCCTCTTCTAAATTGGATTGACTGGTACATCTCTATTTCTAAGAGAATATTGCTTCTGCTGAGCTAACAATGCGTTCATATATCCTCTCTGATACTCATCAGACTCCTCCTCAAGGGCTGCATCATTTGCTAGGATAAAATCCTCATCTCTTTGTACCGCTGAACATTCTGCATACTCTTCATCTTCGGTGATATAAATGGGCAAATCATCAGGAGTAAAGAAATGATTTTCCTCCCCCACCACATCATCTTCATCATCTGAATCCTGACCAACAAAATTTTGCTAAAGTGGTGTCTTTACTTGCTGCTGGACTGCTGGTTCTTGTGCTCGTTGTTCTCGTTGCTTAATCCTATATTGGGGCTGCTGCTGACCATGGAAGTTAGGATTCCGAACGTGTGGTTCGGGCTTATCAAGAGTGAGCCTTTCAAACATATTTCCCATTTCGCGAAGTATCTGATCTGTAGATGTAGAAGCTTCTTCCTTTATCACAACTTTCTTCTCGGCTTTCAGTCTAGCTCTCTTATCATTCAAGTTTGCCTCAACACTCACGGAAATCTTCTGCATATCCTCTAAAGTAGGCAGATATCTATCTCGTAATGAATAGGCCATCTCCAGATCAAAACCATCCGGGAATTTTAACAAAGCTGATTTCTTAGAAGGCCTCAAGTCATCAGGAATTGCATTATACACCGCTTTAAATCTGATAATATAGTCTTGGACAGACTCACCAGGATTGCGCTTGATCTTAGTATACTCAGAAGTAATTTGTAGTGGATCTCTCTTGATTTCCCACCGATCTAGAAACTGTCTCTGAAGCTCGGCTAATGTAGCAATACTCCTGGGCTGCAAAGCTCTGAACCATTTACGTACCTCACCTCCAAAAGTTTGCACGAACAATCTCATGGTGACATTCTCTTCATCAATTTCATGGAGATCAAAAAAGTCTGTCATTCTATCAATATGCTGCTGAGCGGGAACACTCTGAGGAGTTCCATCAAACAATGGGATTTTACTCTGATAATCAGCGGGCATAGCATCCAAGTTTCCTGGCAAGGCAAGAGGTGCAAATATAGCGGCCATTGCTCTTGGTGGATTTATAATCTGTCTTGGAGAAATAGGTGGAACAGGAGCAGTAGGTGTGCGAGGTGTATGTGGTGGAGATGGAGGAGGAACTACTGCTGATTGTTGATCAGATATCAATGGTTGCACTGGAATGGTAGGAATAAAAGAAGGCTCAGTGTGAACTTGTGAATCAGATGTAATTACTGATGGACCAAGAGTTTCAGAAGCAGATTCAATAAACTCAAGAATATTCGTTTCCAGAATGGAGTTTTGAAGATTCAGAATGTAATTATCAATGGATTGATTAGCTTGTTCAACCTCAAGATACTTAATGAATTCGGGATTTATGACGGTAGAACTAGTAGCACTTTCATATTTGGTTTCAAACAAGGACAACTCGAACTGATCATCAAACTCAATGTCTTCGATGTATTCAAATACAGTAGGGTATGAATGAGATTTAAACAGAGGAAACACAGGAGCTTCTCGACGGAAAATTCTTGGAATCAGGTTGGGATTCTCATACACTGGAGGCGGATTTGGATTAGGATTTGATCTAGTATGTCTTCTGGAAGCCAGTGTGTTGATCTATTCAAAAATCAAAGGACAAAACAATCTACAACCTATTGAATTCTAGACTCAATCATCCAAAAGTCTAGAACGATGTAATTTACTGGGGTAACTCACAAGGCAAATGTCATGTTCACAAGCTAAACCGGAGATCGACTGAAGCAGCGTTTATCTACTTCCGCTTATGCATAGCAAAAGCATTTCGAAAGCTACCTGGCGTGACTTCAGACTCCGTCTATAACTTATGAAGCAAATAAAATCAACAAGAAAACCATTTTCTTCCCCAGTATGGTCGCCACTATGTTAGTTCCCAAATCCACCTTAGGCTGAAGGAAGGCAGAAGAAGGACAACACCAAACCACGCTTAGCCTCGTAGCTAGCCCTACGAGGACAGGAGAGGGCTCTCTCCGGGTAAATCTCAATGAAAATATTCAAAGGGGCCTGAGACGACTGAAACAAAAACTGATCTTAGGCTAGATAAACAAATAGGAGGGTTTGATTTTGATTTTTAGGGTTTTTTGTTGGAAAAAGGGAAAAACAATTCTGGGCTTAGGGATGAGGCCAAATCTTGCAAAGTTCAAGTTGGGGCGAGGTAGGCAGCGGCTTTGATGTCTTAGATCGAATGAATGGATGGAAAATACTGCTGAGGAGCTAAAGAGGGCAAGAGAGTACAATGTTCCTCTTCAAACTGACGAAAACATAAAAACTAAACAAAATCTTAAGGCAGAGCACCGGCAAATCAATGAATTCTACCTCAATTACTCATTCGTTTAATTCAGAAGCATACAGAAGGGAAATGGAATACATATAAAATTAATGAAACTTACAATAACATGAGAATAACATCATCAAAACTCAGAAACCACAAGGATCCCAACAAGTTCTGCAAAACTCTAGTCTTTCCTTTTCCAAAAACTGAAAATGTATGTACGATGAGGTGCCAAACTTTTCCCAAGTATGCAACCCTGAAAATGTCTCAGAAAATACAATACATAGACAATTCTAACCCCTTCCCATGCCTCTAGGGGTCTAGCTCATGCTTCTATTTGCAGTTTGAACCAATTCTAAACAAGGAGCTAAAATCTAGGCAACCAAACAACTTGCCTCTATATGCTAGGAAACTGATCCATTCATTTAATTTTCACTTTTTAGTGAATGAATCATCTAGAACAAGTAAATACATGCCAAAATTACATCATGGTTACCAAATTACATCAAGCTAGATCAAAAATTTGATCAAGAGGTGAAACTAGTCAAAACACGCCGAATTTATGAGTTGAAAGGCAAAATTTGGGTCAAAATTCTCTATGCACCGCGCTACTTTGGACCTGTTTTTGGAGTACTTCCTAAAGTCCAAATCGAGCTCATGATAGCTCGTTGGAAAGCCCTGGATGTCTGCTATCCAACCCAAGTGTAATTTTTCAATTCGAAGCTCATTTTCCCCTCCAAAACATCAATCTCCCAAGAGTACTTCCTGCTGGTGCAAAAGGTGGCAGAAAGGTGATTTTCATGGTGTTTTTGGCCCTTAAGACCACCCAGAATTTGATGAAATGCTTCGGCAATTCCTGACCATGCATAAATTACCATGAGAAATCCAAAAATATCAAGTTTTCCTCCAGAAAGTGTCCCAATCATAAGCGCGCGTCGGGTGGCGCGACGCGTCGAGCAGAAAAACCTGTTTTGCAACCAAAATTTTCAAAAATGAAAAAATCTTCTCCAAATTTTCTGAAATTTGGAGTAAAGGTCTCCCATCATGTCTCATGCTTAGCCAAGGAAGCTTCGGCCAAGATTCGGAGTGGATCCGGCCTCTTTCAACGTTTCAGTGCCTTTCTCAACCTTGCCTTCAGGATCTTCATTTTTGCTCTGCAAATGTGTGTACGGGCCCAATAGTGAGCCTTCATGTGTCTGAGCATGTCTTTGTCCCTATTGGCCTTCGCCAAGAGCTTCTCCAGATGGATGTTGGTGTGCGTAAGGCAAGTCTCTCTCTCAACCGGTGTCATGTCACCTGGTCTCTTCCGGGCCAATTCCCAGTCTTCACGGATTTGCCGCAACTCTATGAGTGTGTGCTGATCCTCTAGCTGTTTATTACGCTGCTCCAAATAGTGTATAACCCACTGAGCTCTCTAAAACTTCACGGTCAAAGTGTCAATCTCAGCCTTTTGTTCCTGTATTATCTCTTTCAGCTTCGAGCTAGGAGAGCTCGCATCAACATCGATCAAAACAAAATCAGTATCTTGGCCTCCCGAGGGGCCCTCATCGTGCATAGGCCTCTTGCCTATCTCCTGAACCTGTACCTGTGCTGATGTAGAAGGTGAGACCCCTTCCATGCCATGTGGAGATAGTACTCACGCTGTTGATGAAGATAACGAGACCCCTTCCACCCCTGGTGGAGATAGTACTCGTCGTGCTGCTGCAAATAAGGCTTTGTGGCCTCTCTGATATGTCACACACACTGGAGCATTGATAGGCTTAGTCTCAGGAATATCAAACTGATGTGAAGGTTTTGCCTCATCATGAACAATCTCGAGAGGAGGCTGGGGCGCTGCAAAGAAATCACGAGAAATGAACTCATCCCACGAGATACCCTGTAATCCAAGCTGATGCACTACAATGATCTTGATGAGCGCGTAATGATAAATGTTGTTATGCTGTTGCGCTGGGGTCTTCTTCTGCACAAGGAATGTCATCCGCTCTATGTTTCGACACATGAAATAGGGGATACTCATCATTCTCACTCTCGTAAAATGCATCAAAATTCTGATGTGATATGCATAAAGACGTGAGAAACGGCCCTCACAGCTGAAATAACGAATGATGAGCTTCATCAGTGGTGCATACTCTTCCTTCAGAAACCGGAATGGAAATACCCTGCTCAGCTACCTCAAATATCCAGGTCTGATGTAAGTCTCATAATATGCTCTATCCAACTGTTGTCTCTTATTCCACTCCTCACCAATGTTCGGTATCCCAGTCACCTCAGAAATACTCTCTGGTGTCAAAGTGAAGTTCACTCCGGCAAGATTTACATGACCATTATGCAAATGTAGGACAAAAAGGCGAGCTAACTCATGATGATGCTGAGTTCAGGCAATCATCTCACAATACTGGAAACATGACTGACACTGAAAACAATCCATTGCAAGCAGGCAAGCCTGCAATTGGGTCAAAGAAGTGGGCTCCTCCCTGAAATTCCTGCCACTTTTATGAGATCTCCTTGGCACATTAAGCTCTGCGGTTGATGAATCACTGTCCTGCTCGTATCCCTGCTCATAAGGTGAATCTATCTCTGACATGATGCTGAAATCATGTTGTTTGACAAATATATGCTGATATATGTATGGTGAACACAAGAGTTAGGTGTATGTCTGAAAATGATGAATTGGTGCTTGCCTTTCAATACTAAATATGCCAAATGTATCAAGCATGAAATGAGGGACTGTGGGGAGTATAAACAGTGGGCTAAAGGACTTTCAAATGAAACTTAACTTCTGAAAACAATCATTTGACTGTATGGGGATTAGGGTGTTTGGGAATTGGGAATTTAAGTGATATGAAGTGAAGGAAAACAATAGGGTTTGAAGTTTACCACATGGGAACAAAAGGAAATTAAGGATATGGGATAGTGGTATAACAATGGGACTGTACTATAATGTGACAAGACTAGCAGAGATAACAATGATAAAAAATGACAATAACACACATGTCAATGAAATGAGGGTTTAAACACCAAAACTCAAGTTTTTAACCACCTCCCTTCCAACCCTAAGAGCAAATTTTGAAGTGGATATAGGGTTAAATTTTTTCACCATTTAACACTTGAAATTCTCCTTTTCAACACAAAGCAAACACACCATAAAATCAATGAACATACTTTGTCAACTTACTTGGAGGCAAATGAACCGATTGGAAATGAGTTTTGGTGAAGGGTGATAATTTTTCGGCCTTAGGGCTCTATGCGCCGCGCGCAGACCCAATGCGCCACGGCCTTTGGGTGCACCGCGCTTGTGGCAATTTCCACTGTTAATTTTGGCCCAATGCGCCGCGTCAATCTTATGCGCCGCGCCTCTTTTGTGTGCGCCGCGCGCAACCTTCACACACAGTCACGGCCTTTCTAAAACACAATTTTCTCTCCCAATATTCAATTCGACTTCTCCTTTGGATTTTTGGAATGTTACTTGATGCAAATGGGTTAAGTAGCTTTGAAAAATATCTTGCAAAGAGATGGTTTTAATTTTTTCTTCTCACAACCCATTTTGTAATGTTTTTTGATTTTGGAACTTTGTCATTTAATGAAACTCTGTCTTATGTCTTTTCACTGATTTTCTGAGTTTGGACTGATGAAATTAGTTGATTTTTGCAGGGATGTTGGCATTGAACTTTGGCAAAGGAAAACCAGAGCCTGCTTTGAAATCTTCATGGCGGAAAAATACATCTTATTACAAAAAATGAATTCGACAATTTCTTATTCAAAACAGAGTTTTGAACAAGAAATGTCCTCGAATATGCTTGATGATGAAATTTTGAACTGAGAGCTTATTGAAAACCATCCTCATGGCCTGCAGGCATTTATTGAACATGTCAAAAGACCGAACCCTAGACTCAGAAACCAAAAGACTCTTTTTGACCAAAATAATCATTTATGACTGTGAATGACATGAACTGAACTTTGATAAATTTGGAGGAGTTTTGACCAACCCAGCAGGTACAAGCATGAGGGAAAACAAGAGAACCAACCCTTCTGTCAGTCAATGGCATGCCCCTAACGGAATGCAGATGAATGAGCGGAATGAGACACCTAAACAATGAAATGCAAAAAGAGGAATGATCTCTGACGGAGGGCTGTAAAGACCGACTCTAACAGGTCTGTTGACATA